>PVJH01031813.1:0-23365 GCA_004026705.1 Nesogale talazaci
AGACATTAATTATTTAAATTCAGTTAAGTTTAACTAAGTTTAGTTGTATATTTGTTTCTGTCATCTGGTATTATTTGTGTTTGGTATTTTACTTTCTTGTCCTTCTATAGCATTAGTTTGTGTGTGGGAGGAGTTTATACTTGCCTTCATTTCTCTCTTGGTTCTATAATGCTCTGGGTACTGTTTTTAGTGGGTTGGTTTCTTGGTAATATTACATCCTGTGGTGGTGTTATTGCATGCTTCAGTTGTTAGTTTTATGCCCATAAAGAACTGGAAAGCTTTTTGTTTTGTATTGCTGGTTTTGTTTTTACAAGTACTCTAAAGTTTCCTTTTTGGGAAAACTTTAATTTTCCCCTCTACTTTGATGGAAACCTTTGCTGGTGAGATATTTCTCAGATTACAATTGTTGTCTTTCAATGTTCAGATAACATTACTCCAATTTCTTCTCTTTTTTTTAGGTCTCTGCAGAGTTCTGAGCTTACTATTTTTTCTCCCAATGATTTTATTGAGGACTCTTACAGCTCTTGTAACATTCCATACATCATTAGTATCAAGCATATTTGTACACATGTGACCAAATTCATTCCCAAATATTTTCTACTTGAGTCTGAGCTTATTCTTTTATCTCCAGCTGCCTTCATGATTCTTTCCTTTTCCCTGATTTTTAATAGATTGACTACTATAAATCTGATGTGTTTTGAGAGGTGTTTAATCCAATTGGTGTTCTATCTGCTTCCTGAATGATTGTCATATCCTTCTTTGTGATATTAGGGAATCCCCACCCCCCAGATTTCCTTACTGTTTTAACTGTAGGCACATTTATTTACTTCTGCTCAGTGACCACAATAATTTGACTATTGTTTCACTTTATAGAATACTACATCATTCTCAGACTTTCTTCAGATTCCTTTTGTTTGATTGTTTCTCTTGTTTGCTGAATTCTTGGTTGTTTTCAAGATCAGTGATTCTGTTTTATGCTTCCTCCATTCTATTGGTGAGATCACTCACCTTTTTCTTCATTTTTGCCACAGCATTCCTTAACTCCTTGATTTTCCTTTGGTGTAAATATTCTAGTATCTCTATTTTTCATCAGTTTTCAGGCTTGATCCCCTAATTTATTGAATCCCTTGTTACCCCCCCCAATAGCATTCTTATGCATTCTTTCTCTGGTATGTAAATGCTGTTTCTTCTGTGTAAACCATTGGTTTTCTATTATCTTCTCCTGTAACTGACATTTTTTCTCTAGATGTTTTATGATAGCAATTGGTGTTGGTTGTTGTTTGAGTTGCATCTTGGTTGAGCTGAAGGTGGTACGC
Source organism: Nesogale talazaci (assembly GCA_004026705.1). Taxonomy (NCBI): domain Eukaryota; kingdom Metazoa; phylum Chordata; class Mammalia; order Afrosoricida; family Tenrecidae; genus Nesogale; species Nesogale talazaci. The sequence continues at coordinate 1,317 of PVJH01031813.1, forward strand.
AGTATTATGGAATGTTTAGTGGGGGAGGGAGGACCTGGTTCTTTAGGTTAGGGGAGAATCAGATAGGTGCAAAAAAGCATATTGGGTGAAGATGAGGAGAGAGTATTAGTTGGGTGAGTAGGGAGATTGGTTATAAGTAGGTTTTAAAGGGTGCTATTAGATGCTTTACCTTTAAGTACAGTAATTTATAATGGGTTGGAGAAGAGGGTTATGGGAGATGAAATTTTACTTGGTAAGTTAAAGGAAAGTGTGTATTACTGAGGTGGAGGAACAGGTTCTAGAAGTTATGGTGTTTGGGGTAGATGAGGGTATATATGGAATCTACCAGGGTCCACTGCTGACCCTGTAATTTATGTAGGGAGAGTGCACTCTCCTATTGTGCTTATATCTGTGGATTCTTGCACATCTCAGGACTATCCACTCCAGATATCTGGCCCTTGGCTGGAATGTGCTGCTGTCATGGATGCCTCAGGGAAGAGGGGACAGAGGCTGGCTAAGTTATGGTTGTGCAGTTATGGGAAAGCCTCTGAGAAACCTAGAAATGCTAGGTTCTGTTTTTCTGTGGTGGGACAGGGTTTTTTTGTGTGTGTGTTTTTTTTCTCAAAAGAAAAGTGGAACAAATCTAACAACCGTCTGGAACCTACTGTACTATGGATCCCAGCCTCACCTCTTAACTCCTTGGTGCCAAATCCCTTTGCAACTGTCTGGGGCCTTCAATCTGCAGATCCAAGTCAGGTCTCAGCAACCAGTGGTAGAGCTGGGTCTCAGCTAGAGAGTATCCCCAAGGTGAACTCTAATCTGGTTTCCACTGAATGTGCCAGAGCCCAGGGCTTCCAGGAGTCCTTGGGCATTTGTAGGATTCCCCGAGGGATAGACTCTCTCGGACCACCTCCCACAGCTGGAGAACTCGGAAGGCATGAGGGTAGGAGTGGGGAGAGGCTGGGATTTGCTGCTCTACTTACCGACTAAGGAGAAAAGTCGCAGACTGTTGCTGGTACAAGGGTGTGCATACACGATGAGCACAATTTCACTTTCCTTGATAAAATTGAGAAAAATCCAGGGATGCTGTGACAAAACCTGGTTTCACATCCCAGTCCCCTGGCTTGACCCCTAAGCAGTAGATCGGATGATCACACAGTGAACTCTTCAGACAGGCAATTCAACCTTGGAGCCATCTATGCCTGACTACAAATATACTGATATAAAATTGTAGTTTTGATGTTGAGGGAAGAGAAAATAGGGTGAAAGTGAGTTAGTGTTTTTCAAATTTAGGAGAAACAATAATTGAATTCCATGATTTAAAAAGTTGACAAGGAATTTTGACAGTGTGAACCCAACGAGTTAGTGAAATATGTTCTCATTTCCGGTGGTAACTTGGACAAAATGGAGGATAGCATTCCACAAAAGAGAGAGGCCAAATCAGGGAATGAGTGACAGGTAACACTGCCTAATCTACAACTTTAATATTATGCAAATACTGGACAAAGTAAAATCAGAACGAACAAATAACCTGACACTGAAGCAAAGAAAAAAATCCTCCAGACCCTAGGATATATCTACCCATGAGTTTTTAAGCAAGTGTATTTCCAGGGATAAGGCAGGGAACACATAAAAGCTAAGAACTACTATGTGTTCAGAATTTATATGGATTAGAAACAGAAATTCATTATTTTGTGAGCAAGATAATTAGTTAGGAACTGTAATATTTATCTACCTGATGTTTGGGTTTGGGAAATAATTCATCCTGAGTAAAATAATTCTATACTAGTATTAAGAAAGAAATAAACTCACCCAAGTAATTTTGCAGCCCAGTGCAACATAAGTGTGCAGGACTCTTTGTTCCAAATGCAAGGGGAAAGGCACTTTTTAATATATTTAATATAAAAATATTATCTTCCTCCATATCTTTCTAGTTAGTTATGTTTTATTTGCAATAAACCTACGGGTGCATTTCTCCCTTGTCTCTTAGGTTGTTATGAGTGAGCATCAAATCAATGAGAATGAGAAGTAAAGAAAAAAGAAAGAAAACACTGTTAGAAAGAATTTACATTTCATGTGAATTATGTGAAATGCCAGTTTTGAATGTGAATATTCGTGTCTAATTTGTATTAAGATTTATAGAAATTTTATGCAATTTGTGTTTTTTAATGCATGTGTAAATATGCATTTCATCCTTTTCAGTACTGTGGAAACACTGCAGAAAAGAAAGTTTTTATTTCACTTCTTAGTACATGCATATTCTACCAATTCTTTCTTTATTTCTACTGAGTAAGAAAAGGCTGAGAGTCAAAAATCTAAAGCAAAAACAAACTATGGGTAGACTTATTTTCTCATGTCATACTTCTCAGTGTAAAGTGGTCAATTATAAAGGATTAACATGGACTCCTGCTGGTGTAGGTTAGATAGCCTCAATAACTGAATTATGGACCTTCTAGCCATAATTCCTGTTGTAATGTGTTGTGAATTCTGGCATGTATGCCAGTGGTAAAAATCCCATTTTGGAGGTAGAGCTCTGTTTTGCTAAATAACCGGATTAATGTAGAATATATTCTGAATCTTCCCTTTACCAGAGGGAGTGATTTCAGTCATCCCTCAGTTTCCTTGATGGTATTGTTCTTAGCAAAGCAAAAAACCACATCTCCACCAGGCCTTTTTTTTTTTTTTAGCACCTCCACTTCCTGACTGAGATTGGCAGAAGCAAAACTATATAGGTTTTGTTTTGGACCCTGCATTTTGCTTGCCTCTGACTAACCTTCTGTCCTTGGGGCTTGAGTTGCAATCTATTTTGCCAGGTTCTTCAGTCTGTGTAAGTTCTGTGACATATTGCAGCAACTTACAAAATGCAGAAATGTGAGGCAATATACTATGGGAGGAGTGGTGGTTGACATGAGGGGAAATGAAGCAGTATAACACCTTTGAAGTTTGACATTTGGGACATTAATCTCCACCTACTTGTGAATAATCTGATATTAACTCTTCTGAAATGAATTGCTACAACCATAAGTTATAAACATAAAAATGTATAAATTTATTTGTGACATGTCTGTTTAAGTAATTTGTGCACTTTTGTATTGGATTGTCTGCCCTTTTCCTTCTTTGTATAAGTTGTTTATTATTTTAGATACAAGTCCTTAGTTATAATTTTTGCAAATATATTCTATTATATATAAACTCAAAACTTAGAAATTTACCCAATTTTAAAAAATTCATGGTGAATTTTGAAATCTGTTACATATGAATTTGAAAACAATATATATTTGGCAATAATTTTATGTATTAAGTAAGATTATATTTGCTAGTTGAATTTCCAAGTAGTTCTTCTGTCTAAATTTTCTATAAGTTCCTCAAAAAAATTTTTTTTGTGTTTTGGTTTATTATGGGGGGCATCACAGCCCTCTGGTGTTTGAGGGAGCTACCCAGCACTGCTCCTGAGAGCCGTCGCTGGACTTGAACTGCCAAGTCCGCGGGCTGCAGTCCCGCACTCAACCACTTATGCCACCGGAGCTCAGCCCCCAAAATATATTTTTAAATGTTGCAATTTCACTTGTGATTTAAACATTTTTTTCTTTTTTACTCAACTACCTACAAGTGACTTCTGACTCATAGCTACCTATGAGTATTTTGAAGCTATATTGTTAGATTCATGCACATTTACTATTATCATATCATTCTAGTGAGTTAAATGTGTTTGCATAAAAATATCTCATTGATGTTTTAGATTTTTTAAAAAAATTCAAAGTTCATTAAAAGTTATGGAAACTGTCAAGATACTCCCTGCATTTCTTCTCAGAAATTTCATTTTTTCCTTTCCAACTTTCCTAGTGGTGTCTTTCTAACAGTTCCATTGATACTCTTGCCATTAAATAACAAACTACAGAGTCATATACTGCACTGCACCGTCATGTTTTCCTAGTCTCTCCATCTGGAATAGTTCATCTTTCCATCCTTCCTGATTTCAGAGCTTCTGATCTGAAGGAGTGCCCTTGTGGCTTAATGACAATAGGCATCATGCTTGTATATCAAGTAAGAACTTTGTGGAAGAGTGCCAAATTTCTTTCGTTGATTAGAGACCAGAAAAGCATGTATTATATTATATAGCAGAAGAGACTATAGCTTCCTGGCTAGGGAAAGTGGAACAAATCCATATTCAGTTATCTTTTTTTAAGTTAAACCTACTTTAGAATGGCAATATAGAGCAGGACTGACAAAGTTCTATAAATAAATAGGGATTTTTTTGCAATTTACTTGCATAATACATGATATTTAATGTGGACACAATGCTGAGATTTGGGTCTTCATGAGGCACAGTCAATTCAATGGCAACTGCTTTTTGTTTATTTGTTTTCAACTGGAAAATTTAGTAAGACATCCATTATTTTCATTTTACATGTGAGAAAACTGAAAATTAGTTTAAGTGCTTCTTATAAAAGTATATATTTAGTTCTTGAAGCGTGATATCTAATCCCTTTGACACCTCGAGATCCCACCTTTGCGTATGCACACATTTGTCTTCAGTGATCGTGTCAGAAAGGTGAGCATCTTGGAATGCCAATTTAATAGAATAAAGTGTTCTTGCACCAAGGAAGTACATGAGTGGAGGTCCAGTGCCCATCTGTTGTCCTGCTACTAACCCTATAAGTATGCACATTAAGCTCTTTCCCCATCGTCACTTATAAATATATGCCCCTATGTACATACCTGTATTTGAACCTCTATAAATGCCCATTATCCACTAGTTCCTTCCTCTATTTCCATTTGCTTCCCTCTTGTCCCACTATCATGCTCAATCTCCATTTGGGTTTCAGTATTTTCTCTCTGTTACATTAGTCTTAATCAATAGGCTTCAAGAACTAAAAAGTATAGCATTGCGTGCTCACTTTCCTGATACGATCACTGAGGACAAATGTGTGCATAAGCTAATGTGGTGAAGAAAGCTGATGGTGCCGGATGGGGACTTAAAGGCTTGAGTAAACCAGCGGCCATTCAGTTCAGAAGCAATAAAGCCCACACGGAAGAAGCAAACCAGCTTGTGTGATCATGAGATGGTGAAGGGATCTGGTGCCAGGCATCAAAGAGCTCAAATTATATATTATTAATGAGGGAGAGTACAGATTGGGGACCCAAAGCCCATCAATAGGTGAGGTGACATCCTTTTGCAGAGGGGTTACAAGGAGGAGATGAGCCAGTTAAGATACAGGGTAGTAGTAATGAAATATGCAACCTTCCTCTAGTTCCCAAATGCTGCCTTCCACCCACTATCATGACCCCAATTCCACCACATAAATCCAGCTAGACCAGGAGATGTACAGTGAAGTTGGAAACATGGGAAATTTAGGATAAGTGATCCATCAAGAGTAGTAACAGGAGTGTTAATACCAGGAGGGTGGAGGAATGGTGGAATAGAAAGGGAGAACCAATTTCAGGGATCTACACGTAGCCTCCTCTCTGGGACATGGACAAGAGGGAAGCAAGTGTTGGGACACATTGGACAGCGTACAATATGAAAATAATAACAATTTGTAAATTACTAAGGGTTCATGGGGGAGAGCGGAGGAAGAGAAATATAGGGAGCTGATACTGGGGGCCTGGATGGAGGGAGGATGATGGCAATAAGTTTGTAAATGTGGCCTGCATACAATTGATGTTTGTATGGATTGTGATGGGAGTTGTATGAGCCCCAAATAAAATGATTCATTAAAAAAAAAAGAATAATGAAGATCAAAAAAATTACAATTTAATTAGTGGGAAAATAAATATTTAAGACTACTCCAACTAAAAAAAGTATATATTTTCTAACTTATTAGTACACAAGCTTCAGGAACATAAAAAGGAAATATTTTTCTTCTATATCTGTGTTTGTTTGTTTTTTCCTTGAATGGAAAGCCCAATGTTTCTTTTTATTATTATTATTATTATTATTATTGAATTAAAAATAATTTTAAATTAAAAATATTAAATAAATTAAAATAATTTTAAAAATAAATTAAACATTAAATAAAATATCATTAAATTAAAATAATAATAATTAAATTATTATTAATTTTATTATTATTATTATTATTTATTCTTTGAGATGAATTCTGACTCATGGAAACTTGTTGTCATAAGGTGCTTTCGATTCAGTTCCAACTCAGCAAAGGACATGTAAACACAATAGAATGCAATTCCATCCAGATTTGCACCATTGCCACCCTTGTTATGTCTGAGCCCCTGTTGCAGCCACTGTGACAATTCATTTTGTCAAGGTTCTTCCTCTATTTCACTGCCCTTCTTGTTCACCAATTATGATGTTCTTTTCAGAGACCATTTTTTCCTGATAAATGCCCAAAGTATGTAAAACAGTCTCAGCAACCTCACATAGATGGAGCATTTTCTTTCGTCTGTTTTATGTTCAATATTCAAGTTTTATCTTGTTATAGTCTGGAAGGGTGAAGAAAGAGATAAAATAAAGCAGAATAACAATCTGAAAATAGTTTTGTAAGTGAAACATTTACAATGATTTTGTAAATGGCACCCCCACAACCTCTTCTTCTTTTCCTAAGAAATTCAACTTTTCATAATTGTCTTTAACTTTTCCTAAGTGAATGTCTGTGAACATATTCACACCCCTGTATTTTTCCAAGTTGAATGTTTGATTGAGATGAAATAGATATAAGCTTCAAAGCCAAAGTCATTGCCATAGAGTCTATTCAAACTCATAGAGATTCTATATGAGTTAGATTTAATTGAAAAAAAAACCCCTAAAAATTCAGAGATAGGTAAAGACAGAAATACAGAATACAAATTGCATTCCTTTTTTGTTTTATTATTGTGCCTGCACCCTGTACACAATTGTTACATGGAGCCCATTATTCAGTCATTGAGTCAATCAATCTCCCTGAAGTACTTTCTGTTGCTGCCATCTATTTTACCAAGCATGATAAACTTACTTGGGGATTGATCTCCATGAATAACATATTCGAAGTATAAGAGATGGAGTTTGACCATCCTACATTCTACAGAGCATACTGACTGTAGTTCCTGAAAGACAGTTTCATTTGTTCATCTGGCAGTCCATTATACTTTCAAGAATCTTCACCAACATCTGCTTCAAATGAATCCTTCTTCCTTCTCCCTTTTCCATTTTCTTGCTTTAAGGTTCATCTGGGGTAATGGACTCAGTTCTTTTGCATTTTAGTCTTCAAAGTGATGTGCTTGTCCTTTGCTACTTTAAGTAGGTCTTGGGCAACATATTTCCTTAGTGCAGTAGATCATTTGATTTCTTGACAGTTCTTCATGGTGGCATTCTTGTTAGGTTTTAGGCTACTAACCTTAATGTAAGTAATTAGAAATTCTCAGCAGTTTTGTGGGAAAAATATGAGGATTTTCACTCCTGTAAAGAATTTCAGTTTCTGGAACTCACAGGGGTAGTTATCCCCTGACCTAGAGGCACAGAATTAATCAGAATTAAGTCAGTGGCAGTGAGATAGTGTAAGCTTCTTTGTGGTAGGAAAGTATCAAATGTCTGGCCTCTGAGATTGTGAATAGAAAGGAGAAGAACGGAATGAGAGTTTACTATATTTGAAAATTTCCTGTGTACATGGACTTTTATATATTTTTCTCTCATTGGATTCTCACTCAGAACCTATTTTGTGCATTGTTTTTGTGGCTGCTCTTTGTTATGAAGTGTTATGAGCTGGTTCTGACAAATGCATAAAACACCATCCAGTCCTGTGACATTATCACAATTACTCTTCTTTGAGTCCTTTGTTGCAGCCACTGAGTCAATCCACCTTAAGCGGTTTTCTCTTTTGCACTGCCCCTCCTATTTACCAAAGATGATGTTCATCGTAGGTCTTGGTCTTATCTGATAACATGTCCAAACTACATGAGACAAAGTCTGATCCCCTCTATCTCTAAGAAATATTCTTGCTACATTGTGGCAGTCCGTGGTACTTTCAATATTCTTCACCAACATAATACTTTAAATCCATTAATTTTTCTTCAGTGTGCCCTAAGTGCCCAACTTTTTCATGCAAATGATGCTATTGAAAACAGCATGACTTGTATCAAATGCACCTAAGTGTTCAAAGTAACAGCCCCTCTATTCAACAGGTCTCATGCAGCACATTCATGCAATGCAGTGTGTCAGTTGATCTCTTTATTGCTCTTTCTATGACATTGAGTGTGGATCCAAGCTAGATGCAATCCTTGACAACTTCAACCTTTTCTCCATCTATTATGATATTATTATCTATTAGTCCCGTGGTAAGGATTTTTGTGTTCTTTTCAATAAGTTGGAATACACAGTGCCTTCACTATGCAATCACCGATTTTCTTCAGCAAGTGGTTCAAGCCCACCTCACCTTCAGCAAGGACGAGGCTGTCATCTCTATACCACAGGTTTTTAAGAAGTCATCCTCCAAACCTGACACCGAATTCTTCTTCATATAATCTGGCTTCTCTGATGAGTCTCTCAGCATACACATTGAAAAGATGTCATAGGAGGATGCAGCCTTGGCACACATTTTTCCTGGCATTAAGTCACACAGTATTTCTTTGTTGTGCAACCACTGTTGATCCATCTACCAGGTTCCACATGATAGCAATTAGGAATTCTGGAATTTCCTTTCTTCTCAGGATTTTTCATAGGTTGTTAAGATCCACACAACTGAATGCTATTGTCTAGTGAGTAAAATATATATTGAAATTGATTGTGGGGAGGTGGCACAAAGTTTCTAAATATAAGAGAATGATTGTACTTTTGATATGTGAAATATATTCCAATAAAACTATTTTAATTAAAAATTAAGAAAAAGAAAACACAAGTAAAATATTTATGGTATTTCAGCAAAGATCTAACTGACATCATATCCCTTGTTCTATGTTCTCTTCTCAATCCAGCCTGAAGCTCTGGCATCTCCCCGTCAATGTGTTGCTGCAACTATTGTTGCATGATCTTCAGCAAAATTTTACTTGCATGTGTTACTAATGACATTGTTATATAAGTTGCACATTCTGTTTGGTCACTTTCTTTGGAATGGGTACAAATATGAATCTCTTGAGATAAGTTGGCCGTGTAGCTGTCTTTCACATTTCCTGCCATAGGCAAGTGAATGCTTCCTGTGTTTTATAATTGTCAAAACTTGCATATGCTACCTCTTGAAATGGATGCATAGACTTTCCAAATATAGAGAAATACAACTAATACAAATATTATTCAAGTTTGTGAATCATCCACTAAAGCTAGTGTGGAAGATTTAATGAATTTTACCAATATCTGCAGTCTGAAATTGATCAAACATAATCAAGATGCACTTATAATTGGCATTTAGAATGCAAATCTTGGAAACAAAGAAGAAGAATCATTAGTGGGGCATACGTCCTTGGTAATAGAAACAAAGCCAAGGTCACATGATAGAAATTTGTAAGACTTATGACTTCTTAATAAATTTTTTCAACAACACATAAGGCTACTATACTCACGGACATCTCAAGATGAAATACACAGAAAGTCAACAGAGTATTTCTGTGGGAAGATCTCATGAAGAAGCTCAATATGGAGAGCTACAACCACACCAGTTGTTTACAGTGGAACAATCAATTGCTCATACGTATGTTAAAGTTGAAACTGAAGAACATGATACAAGTCCTCAAGAGTCAGAATGCAAACTTTAGGATATCTAACCTCAACTTGAAGAACACATCAAGACTACATTTGTCTTATTAAGCACTAAAGATAGATCTGTTGAGCTATGGGATGACATCAAGAACATCATTCATGAAGAAAGGAAAAGGTCATTAAAAAGCAGGAAAGACAATATCAAAGTGGATGTTAGAGATTTGAAACTTGCTTTTGCTAGTAGAGTAGCTAATGGAAATAGAAGACGTTTCTGAAAGTATTTTTATCCCCCTACTTTCTAGATGAAGAATTAGAGGGGTCCCCAAAACTCTGATTAAACAAAGGATCTAGTATTAAAAGTAGGAATCTGAATGATAGCCTACCTGTCACTCATCCTCACAATATTCTGACTCAATTTACTTTAACAAAAGAAACTTGAATGCACAGATTAAAAAGCAACAAGGCAAAAATCTCTCGTCAGATACTTTTGTAATACAAAAATAGAGCTAGAAATATTTATACCTTCTTTCATTTGTAGCAAGTGATCCAATTCCAAAATGGTTTAAACATTATGCTAGGGAATCAACCCATTTCATGTGCAAGGAAGTAAAAGAAACAAGACAATATATCTGAAAGGTATAATCACTGTGGCAATAGGAAGATGTGTCAGAAATTCTGTTTTGCTAATACACCAATGACCAAAAGGCTATCTGGGCTTCAGACTTTCCAAGTAAATTTTTGTATTTACTTGCTTTCATGGCAAAACCTCTCACAACTGGTCATTTAAAAATAGATGTTGACACAAGCTTTTCCAAAGTTGCTTATAATTCCAGAGAAACCAAGGGCCTTCTCTGGCTGTTTTTTGGCTTTATTCATCTGTTTGCCCTTCATTTTAGAAATATGCAACAGTGTTGGGTTTGCATAATCTAAGATCTATCCTTATGCCCGTCGGCCAACTGGGGGAAAAGTATTTGGAACATGGTGAATTATTAGCTAAACTGAATAAGATCATTGAGGCAATTATCTCAAAATACATGTGACACCTGTTATCACTCAGAATGGAAGAAAAGGGACTTCAGAATTCTGCTTCATTTGGACTAAGAAGACTCAAAGATTGTAATTTTCCCTCTCACACATAAATCATTGTGTTGCAGCTTTGCAAGGATGAAGGTGTCACTGAAATACTTGTTTAAAATTAAATAACGATTTTCACAGAAAGGCTAAATTCATTCTCCAGGGGAACTGTAGTCGTGGTAATGATGCTTCAGAACTAAAATCAAAATACTTTTTTAATGAAACTAGTTATTGTATGGTTTACCTAAATATGCACATTTTTCCTGTCCAAGCATTTAAACCACTTAATTGAAGTTGTGTAATATCAGCACCCACAGTTCTTAAATTTCTTCTCTAGGCAAGCATCTGTGCTTTCTTCTGATCTGGTCATTTAATACTAACAGTGATTAGCTTTATATTATTAATGCATTAGTGATTAAATCTGAGTTATCAGTTTTTCCCTAACACAAGAAAACTTTAATCTGTTTAATGCATCTAAATTTATTTCCTTTCATATTTGTAGATAAGTGTAATCATTTAATCTACACATTGTTTGCTGAGAGAGAATGTCTACTAATTTTTGGTTTCCTTGTTTTGTCAAGGGAAAAACTTAAAATTTTTTAATGTATCACTTTTCTCTAGTTTTACAAGATTATTATTGAAAATTGGAGATTATTACAAAGAAAAATGTAAACAGCACTTCTTCATTATTGAAATGCTTCATATATTCATGATCTATGGCATAAACAAAGTATATTGTTCTGTAGTTTCTGCTACTTGTATTTCATGTATCTTGACTATTTCCCTTGCAATGATATATTATTAAAAAATCTCACTTTTATTGACTGACAACTGGTTCATTTCCTAAATGTCACATTGATTTTTAATCATCTTTATTATTAAATATACTATTTAAGAATGAAATACTGTTTTAAGTTTTATAATAACGAGTACAAAAATAAACATGTTCTAAAATTGATTGTGGTGATGATCGCACAACTCTCTCTAATGTATTCGAACCATTGACTTGTATGATTATATGTTCCACAACACTGACTGCTGGGTGTTCAGGGCACATGGCATACTCCAGAGGCTGCATTGGTGAGACCTCATGTGGAAATTCCACTGGGTGAACTGGACTCCGCTGGAAACACACTTGGAACCTGAGAACTTAAGCCAAAAAGTACATGGTGTCTGAGGAAGCAGAATGTAGCTGTACCAAGAGTGTAACATGCTGTTGCTTGGCCATAAACAAAGTCTATCAACATCAATGCCTTATATGTTGTCTTGAAACGTATCATTCTGGTAAGCCTGTCACAGACATTCTATTCTATTTTGCCTATGCTTGTTTGCATAGGGTGTATCTCAGTGGTGCATTATCATTGGAGGCATCCCTCTTGAAGTTGTATTATTTATTTTTCAGTAGGTTAACCTCAGGATCTTGAGCCTATAGAAAAAACAAGATTTTTTTGGAGGGGGGGAATATAGGGGGTTTAGGAGGAAAAGGGCAATGATTTCAAGGAGTCCATGAGAAAATATGTTTGGAGACTGATTATAGAAGCCACTGTTCAATTCTAGCTGATGTGACTGAAATGCAGAAGGATATAATAAATGAGGGGGTACCCCACAAAACAGAACTTTTTTCAAAGCTATGTTTAATTTTTTTTTTACAAAACCTTATCACCACAAAATTACTCTCTATTACACTTAATACATTTGTCAAATCTGTGATTCATTCTTGGAAATCATTTTCAAAACCATCTGTTTGGATGGGTGACAGCATTTCTCTCATTTTTTTCTTTACCTCTTCTTTATCAAATCACTATCCTTTCACGTTGCTCTGCATTTGAGGGAGGAAAAAGAAGTCACATGGTGTGAGGTCAGATTAGTAAGGGGTTTGGGGCAAAAGAGACATGGTGTTTTTTTGCCCCAAACTGGCACACTGAGATGACTGTGTGAGCAGGTGCATTGTCATAGTGGCAAAAACAATCCCCACCTACCACAAAGCAGGTCTTTTTGTTGTCACACACTGCTATGCAATCTTTACAGAACCTCTCAATAGAAACTTTGATTAGTAGTCTGACTTGGTGAAATGAAAAAATAAGTGAGGTTTGTCTTAGTCTTTGATTTCACTTAATGAGCTTGGAGGGGGAAGATGATGATGGCATCTTTCACTGTCTTGAATGATGTTTGTTTGGGGAATTGTAGGAATATCCACCATGTCTTGTCACCATTAATAACTTTGGTGGTGGGATATGGGGAGGCAATTTGACCAAAAAAGTCACTTTGGAGATGTTTGTTCAATGTATGGCATGTTTCAATTCAGCACTCTTTAAAGTCCTATTCAGTTAGAACCTAAGGAGCAAAGTTTGCACTGACCTTTCTCCTTCCCAAATCTTCCATTAAAATTAGCTGAACCAAACTCCAAGATAGTCCAGATAACTTCCTACGCTTTTCAATGTTCCGTGGTCATTTTTTTAAGTACATGTTCTCCATTTGTTGAAATTTTCATCCATTTGGGAAGTTGATGGGCCTCAAGAACAAAATTTGTCATAAGTCGACATTTCACTTTTCTTGAAACAAGAAAACTATCTGTACACTTGAGAGTTTTCTATAGCGCTGTACTTGTAAGCTGTATTCAACATCACAACAGTTTCGGTGGCATTTTCCCCAAGCAAGAAACATATGCTGTTTTCTTATGTGCTGTTCTCTTAAATCAGCCATCGCAAAAAAAAAAAAAAATGAGGTTCAAGCAAAACTGTTTTATGAAAAATTCAGTGTGAGCAGAGAGAACTTTCTGAGGCACACCAATGGGTTCACTAGCTCAGAAAGAATTGCTGGGTGTTCGTCTAACAGGGAAAGTGTACTCTAGGAAAGTTTTGTCCAATGGAGCTATTTTTCCATTTCTCTTGTGGGGGTATGTCCTCATATATGTTTGATCCCAGCTAATAATAATAAAAGTATACTGTTAAAATTAGGAATAATTTGGTCCCTTACCTATCTGCTGTTTACAGCTGGATAGAATTTAATAATTATACAGATATAAAGTTTTAAAACGAAAAATTTAAAGGTGTAATAGGTTGTGTTGGGTTGACAACCACAAGAACAGCTGTTGGAACCTACAAACAACTCAAGCTTTTGCTTGAAACAGAGTTGATGGAAGTGAGTTAAATGTTTTAAATTCATTTTTTTTGTTTGTTTTTTTGGGCATCACTGCCCTCTGGTGGTGGGCTCCTGTGGAGCTGCTGCTGGAATTGAACCTCCATCCCAGTGGGCCGCAGTCCCACCCACAACCACTATGCCACCAGGGCTCAGCCCAAAAATGTTTTAAATAACATAAAAGTATATAGGTTTTAAAAAGTTTGAAAGTTTCTTAATTAGAATAATCAATTAAGTTAGCATAATTCTGGAGATTATTATTTAAAGAATTAAAGGCAATAACATATTGAAAAAGAGAGTAAAAACACTCATTATCTTGCTGTCTTGTTGCAGGATATAGCATAGATAATTTACTCCAATATCATTAGTAACCTAATAAATAAAATTACCTATAATTTCAAGAACACAATATCCTTCTTTTATTTTTAATAAGTCTGAAATAAATAAGTGGAAAATATGCTTGGCACATTTTTAGTTTAGTGGTTTGATCTTCTCCCTATGAGGAGTCTAAACACAGCACAGAGTTTCAACTTCCTTCTAGAACTTCATTCAGATTGTTTTATCCTTATAGAAGATAAGTAAGTTTTTATAGAGAAATCATCAAATACAGATTTTATTTTAAAACATGCTATATGTATAATAAGCTGTTGGGTTTCTTACAATGTACAAAAATCAGTGGCATGTGCTGGTCCTCCTTTATCACTCGCTACCTCTCCCATCACTTTCTGTGTTGCGATCGCTAGCAGAACAGAATAACTGATATATTGCATCTATATTTTAGGAGTCAAGTGGGTTGCCATATCTACTTGTGAAGGTGTTTTAATTTTAAAATCTGGGATTTGATTTTCAATAAAAAGAAAATTATTTCTGTCATAAGGATGAACAGTCAATATTTTAATACCGAAAGACTACTAATTGCTATGGCTTGGAATGTACTAGTAAGCATGCTTACACTATTTTGATTTTCATTGCAATATTTAAAAATATTCACAGTGTCAAAAAGGAGACGGAAGACTCACTTCAAGTTAGTCACACAACTGACTATGAGATTTCCTATGGAGTCACTTGTAAATTGGCACATATTAATTGATTGGTCTTCATAGTAAGTTCTTTGATGAGAACTTCAATGGGTTGATATGAGTGGGCAAGATTAAAGAAGAAGTCACCAAAAGTAAAGAGAGAAGAGGTATGAAATTGAAAGTCTTGAAAGCACTACTGAACAGGAATCTAGCCTTGGAGAGGAGGAAATGCAAATGGCAGGCAACATAGCTGTCAGTCAAAAAATATTGGGAGCAGATCAGCTTCATTGATTTCACAGTAGGGAAGGAGAATTAATTTTAACATCTCTCTAAGAATGATTTCAATAGAGCAGAGATCACATGTGCCTCCACTCTCCAAAATTCTTTACTAAGGCTGACACCAGTCATCTTTCCTGAAGCATGCTCTGCTTCTCTGTTAGGTTCAAAAATTTGCTGTAATGGCCAGCCAGAGTTCACAGGCTGTACCATTATGGGGCCTATTTAAGAAGCTTATAGGTTCTAATTTAAGAATAGAAACACTCTGAACACTGTTCATCTGGTCAGGAAAGCTTTTTCTCAACTCTGCCCACACCTCAGACTTGTTCCTAGTCTCTCTGTAATACAATTCTTTGGTCTCTGCCCAGTTCAGTCAGGCAATGTTAGAGAGTTTTAGAGTTGCCAATAAATGTTCAAAGACCATCACTTTACATAGGTCTCAGCCAGAAGGTGCTCAGTTCTAACTTCATCAATTAACAAATTCAACTTGCTTGACAAAACGCATGGAGACACCCAACTCCACAATGGGTCCTTCTGCCAGAATACACTCACCTACTTGCTCCATGAACTGAGGGTCCTGCTGCTTTGTCTCATGGTGTTAGTGCTGCTGTCTGTGCAGCTTCCACTTCTCTGTCCCATCATTGGCTCACATCTCTCTATCTCTTGCAATAAAAAGGTAGTCCATATAGAGATCTTTGGGCCCACCAGAAGGACACTGTTTTGACTCTGTTCCAGATAATTGAGATATCCTCTTCTTTTTTCTGAAATGGCTTATTTTATACTCAGTGGGACAGCCAAATTGAACCGTTTTAATATTAGTGGTCTATATATAGTAGTTACATTATTCTTCATATAATCAAAATCGATGAATGAATTGGTTGAACCAGGCAAATACAATGATGAATATCAGTAATTGCAGACTTCACAATGCATAGCACTGCATTAAAATAAATACCCTTCATACTGGACAGGTAGGCAGCATCATGATAAATGGAGAAAAAAATAAAGTTTTCAGGAATTATCTTGCTTGAATGCACAATCAATGCTCATAAAAGTAGCAGTTGAGAAATCAAGCAACATGTTTCTCTGGGTAATTCTATTAACTCTTTATGTTATTGAACAGCATACTTACTTTGTTACAGATGTTACTTTGTTACTTTGTGGACCAAGCTGAACCTGATCCAAACTGTGGTATTTTCCATAATTTGATATGCATATGAAACTTGGACATTTGATAAGGAAGGACAAAGAAGAATCAATTCATGTGGATTGTGGTGCTGACCAAGAATATTGAAACTATCAAGGAATACCTAAAGAACAAACAAATCTGTCTTGGAAGAAGTTGAATCAGAGTGATCCTTAGAGGCAAAGATACTTAGACAGGTTATCAGGAGAGACCAATTGCTTGAGAAGGACATCAATCTTGGTAGAGATACAGCGAAAATGTCCCCAACAAGTGGCTATCACAATGGGCTCACTATAAGAACAGTTGTGAAGATGGTTCAGGACCAGCATGTGTTTTGCTCTGTTGTGCCTAGCTGTTGCTATGAATCAGAAGTGACTTGATGGCACCTATTAAGAGAAGCAACCCAGTCATTTGGTAGACATTGCAAAGACCATGGCTAACAGGCCCATAGGTAATAATTAATTGCAGCACACTTAGAATAGTTTTATTATCATTTTTTAAGCATTTCCCTTAAGTTTATTTTTGCTGTCTTCTACCCTTCTATCATGAGAGTTCAATGAAACAAAACTGATAAGAAAGATCGACATCCCTTTTAAGAGGTATAAGTAATACTGAAGGGAAGGTCAAGTTAGGGGAGAGGAAAGGGAACAGACATATCTGGGAGAACAAAAATACATGGCATGGGTAGAAAAAGGGAGAGAAACAACATCCAAGTTGGGGGGCAGTGACTGAAGAGGTATATCCCCAGTAAAGTGCATCAAATAAGCCACACTGGCCCAAGTTTCTAGGCACATCCTGGGAGACACCAGCCAAATGACTTAGAACACTGGGGCATTGAATTCTGCATTTGGCTAGTGAGAAGCTCCAAAGTTTACACCAGAGAGATTCAATGCAGAAACTCCATGTGGTAGTCATGTACTTATGTTAATTTCATGATTGAGATGTAGGGGTGGAATCTAGCCTGCTAATCTGGTGATAGCCATTGAGTAGCCAATGAGGCCTCCATGTGGGCATGACTTTCCCCTGAGAATTTTGGGAAATCTCGCGATATTTCCCTCATGGAGATGAGAAGCTATCTCCCTAGTTGTTGGGAGTTAGTCTCAGAGACAACAATCTACAGACAAGACAAGATGGCAGCATCCGAGGAACTGGAAGAACTGGAGGAGAAGCCACATGGCTTGCCCTGATGGAACCAGACCTCTGAAGTTAGAGAAGTCACCTGAAGACCCCTGTCAGCGCTGAGTTTCTTCTATCACCACTGGATGCTGTTGATGGACCCTCAGTCCTGAAATTGAGGAGCCATGGGGAGACCCCTGCCAGTACTGGGACTCTGCACTCACTGGCCTGTGACTCATGAGTCAGAAGGAGACATTTTAGACTGGTATCAGACATATGAGCTAATATCGGACTTAAGACTTTGAACTGGACTGAGTTGGGATGGTTTCTCAATGTTCCATTCCATTTGTATATAAACAAATACATAGCTATGTATTTGTTTCTCTAGTCTACCTGGACTAACACACTCCACTAGGTGAACTGGAATATACCTTGAAACACTTGTAACCTGAGGACTTTAGGCTGAAAATTCATAAACAATGGAGCAGAAGACAGTTATATACCAATGTTACTGAACTATCAGTAGGTGAATGATCATTGTATTATAACACCAATGCCCTATATGCTGTATTAAGGTACATATCAATCTAGCAAACCTGTGACTTGCATTCTCAATTACTATTATTGCAAATTTATCCTGACAACCAACTTCCATTGTTTGTGTAAATAACGTCCATTTATGAAAGAATTTATTCTGACAAGTGAAAAATTAAGGAATTGCTGTATGGAGGTAGTCTATATTGGCCCAATATCCCCACTCAACAGTGTTATAAAATTAGTACCTGGGGCTAATCAATAGCAATATTAATGGAGATCTTTAATTTTCAGAGTAATGATCGATAAAGCTTTTATCATAAATTAATAAGGGAACAAATGTAGATACAAAAACATAGGTCCAGGAATCAGATAGCACTCATACTGAATTCTAGCCCCAACTTAAGAACAACTAATTCTCACATTATGACCCTGCTTGATATTCTCCCTCAAGAATGGAACACAAAAATTAGATGATGGCCAGCTATCAGATAAGAGAGCATCTGGAATAAGCCTTGTTTCCAAACAAACAGCCATCTAAGTGAGTTGTCAACTAAGTCCACATGGGAAAAGCACACCAGAAAGAGCAAATAGAACCAGAGCCTATATTGTGAGATTCTGGTTTGCAGAAGGGTAGGGATCACAGTAGAAATATGAGACCTACATAGGAACTAATCCTCCAGGGATTTTCTTCTATCCAAAATAGAGGGGTGAAAACAAACGGGTTACCAAACAGAATGCATTAGAGAGATGACTATAAGAGATAAAAATGACATGAACAGCCTGATATGGTTTTCCACATTTTCTGTGGTTTGTTTTTTCATATTTGGGTTTATCTCAGATGTATGCGGGTAGATAACCTCTTGAATTTTGGTTACATATTTTTCTGGTTTGGGGTATATGAAACACAGAATTAGCAAGCCTACAGAGACAGCAAGCTACATAAGGGTTCCTGGGAATAGTATAGTTTATTTTGGGGGGGAGGGGAGATAGGTAAAGGGGAGTTGCTACAAAGAGTTTAAGAAGAAAGAGAATGTTTTGGAACTGATTGTGGTAGCAATTGTATATTATTGTTTGATGTGATGGATCTGCTTGATGGAATGATATGACATCTGTATTAGCTCACAGTAAAATGGCTTAGGAAAATAATCTAAGACATGAAAGATAAAACAGTAAAGTTAAAATAAAAGGTTGTAATCAAACCACCCCCACTTCATTAATTCCCTGCTGTTCACATTGCTGATCTTTCTCTGATCAAGAATATTATTTAATTAACTTGGTCATAGTAGTGAATTTAGTATACTATCTGTTAATTTGTCAGTAATTTATCATAATTTTTTCCTCTTAATTTCTGGTCCTTCCTTTTAAATGAAAATAAACCTAGTTCTGATCATTCATAGACTGATTTTATCTATGCTTTAAAATATCAATTTACATTGATGACAAAGGTTGGGTTAGACTATGACCTTTAATTACTCTTTTAATATTTATTTGGATTTAAACATACTGAAAGAATTTGTATTTGGACTTCTGAAAGCGGACGTATTTGAAATGAATCTTGAGATGCCTGTCTTTATTGAAGAGCTTGGAGACGTCTTTTAAGTATTTTTTCAATTAAAAGAGCAGAAACATGCTAAGGGAAAGGGCAAAAGTTATTTATGTATTTAGAACATTTTCTAGCCTACGCAAAATGAATTATACTGCCACCTTGCAGCCAGTTGACTGTAGGGGAAAGTTGCATAAAATCAAATGATTCTATTATTATCTGATATTATTTTTGCCACTGGCTTTTATTTAATTTTAGTCATATTTATAGTCGGTGCTTGACTAGTAAAGCATCTACCATATAAACATATAAAAATAATTTTAATGTTTATATTTAAAACATTTTGTGGTAGAATAATGGTAGTTGGGGGGATACTGGTGAGGGGTAAGCTACGTGGATCAACTACCTCCATTCCCCAAACAAACATTCTCAGAGCATGCTTTTGAAAATTGAAATGAGCGTGGAGATCTTGTGGTTGTATATTTGCCATTGCAAATTTATATAGTTAATTCAATAAATTTAAAGAATTAATGAGAAGGTGACAGTGCATTGTGGAAGGAATGTGCAGAAATTGAAATGATTCAGTGCCTCTAATTAAGACAGTAGTGAGAAGTGCAATTATAGGCAGGGTGCCGAAAGACCTAATTCCTCTTCCTGTTCCCACTTTTGAAGTAGCTTCACCAAATGAGTTCCCCTCTTTAGTGCTCCATGTTTATTTTATAAACTTTGATGATTTATACTTAAAATTCAAGCGGAGAAACATCATAACAAGCAAGCCATTTAAGAAGTCAGGGTTAGATTATGCAAAATTGTGCTTCAATTTGTATTACATAAGTTGCTAGGTCGCTTAGTAGAATATTAAGTTCACATATAAAATTACTCAAAAGCAATATTCTGGCACTTGGATTCTAAATTAAATTCAGCGTGATCGTTTTAGAGAGCTTTGCTCTGTTCTAGCCAGGTGCTAATTAAGTCCAATCAGATCACATGAAGGTGCACAATAAAAGTGAATGGTAATTTACATCAAAGTAAAAATGTTCTAATTAACAGGAGAAATGCTAACTAATCATTTGTTTTGGTACATAGTTTTACTATTTTTAAAGGAACAGTTGTAAATGCTGATCTTTTAAGATTACCATCCTAGTGTTTGCCAAGGGCTTAAATAGAAAGCAAATGTTTTGAGAATGGTGTTTTGAGGGTAATGGATATACAAATATGCTTGACATACAATGGACTTATGTATGGATCCTGATAAGAGTTGTTTGAGCCTGTGATGGGTAGGTTTGTTATGCCAACATGGCCACAGAAGATTGCTGAGTCTGTTGTGACGGCTTGGCCAATGAACACACGGGATGAATTGAAGGGCAGATACAGGAAGGGCTCGGCAAGTCCTGACCACTCTCTTGCTTCCGGATCTTCGGACTAGAGAGCTGCCTTGTTCGTCCTGTGCCTCGACCTCCAAGCAACACTACCCGTGGGACACCTAATCGGGGACCGTGTTGTTATGAGTTGAGGTGCCTTCAAGCCCTGCTTCACCACGCTCCTGAGATATACATCTCTTGAGCTGGGGACTGTTGAACTCTGTCATCTGGCTGACTATTGGTGACCTGCTCTGCCATTTGCTGCCTGTGACCAGAGAGCCTGGATTGCTCTACAGAGGACTACTCAGCGGCCCTCAAGACTTGAAGGACTGCCAGTCTTCTAACTCTCTCAAGCAAGTGAGTTGCACCAAGCAATCTGTACTGCTTTATAGATAGTTAACTGTTTCTTTCTTATCTTATACACCTTTCTCTGTATATAAATATAAAAAAGAATTACTAGTGTCCTGATTTTATTTCTCTAAGAGAACCCTGCCTGACACAGAGCCCCAATAAAATTATTTTTTAAAGAAATATGTATGAATTGTTAAATAAAAAATTGAAACATGAAGTGAGAAAGAATAAAGGGCAAGAATCATCACATCGTTGCCTTCTGAAATCATGAAAATAAAAGAATCCTTTCAAAGTCATCACATTCAACCTGCATGCAAAGGAGTAAACACAAAAGGTGGCTTCCCCAACAATAGTTATATCTTAAGAATATATACACCAGCCTGTTTGATAACAAGGTGTCGAAGGGATCAGGTATCAAACATCGAGGAACAAATATCACATCATCGTGAATGAGGGGGTGTGCAGAGTGGGGGCCCAAAGCCCATTTGTGGGCAACTGGATATTTCCTTACAGAAAGGTCGCAGGGAGATAAGCCAGTCAAGGTGCATGGTAGCAATGATAAAACTTTCCTCTAGTTCTTAAATGCTTCCTCTCCTGCCTCCCCCTACTATCATGGTCCCAATTGTACCTTACAAATAGGCTACTGGAAGATGTATACTGGTACAGATGGGAACTGGAAATACGGGGAGTCCTGGACAGATGAACCCCACAGGACCAGTAGTGAGAGTGGCGATATCTGGAAGGTCACATGTGGAGTTTGAAAGGGAGTGAAAGGGGGGTCAGATTAGAAGGAGCTACATAAAACCTCCTCTCTGGAGGACAGACAGCAGAACAGTGGACGAAGGGA
>PVJH01031814.1:0-23364 GCA_004026705.1 Nesogale talazaci
GGTGGAGGTGGTGGTGGTGGAGGTGGGGGTGGTGGTGGATGTGAGGCACTGAGCCATAGCAACCCTAAATACCACAGAACAAAACACTGCTGGGCCTGGGCCAGCCTCACACCTGCCATTACGTGGGATCTGAGTGTGGCAGACACCGTGTCCATCCATCTCATCTTTCTCTTTTTTCTTGGCCTTCTAAATTGTACCCCTGACCCTAAAAAGATACATTGAAATTCCATCCCGTTGAGCAGCGGTTCTCAACCTGCAGGTTCCAACCCCTTTGGGAGTTAAACGGCCCTCTCCCAGGGATCGTCTGCTTCATCACAGTAGCAAAATGACTGTGATGAAGTAGCAAGGAAAATAATAATTTTATGGTTGGGGGTCACCACCCCATGAGGAACTGTACTAAAGGGTCATGGCATGAGGAAGGTTGAGAACTGCTGCACTAGACCTTTGGATGTAATCTAATCTAATCCAACCTCATCTAATCCCCTTCCCTGATGCAAAGGCTATTGTCAGTTCCAGCACATACAGACCCTCTGTGCCATAGAATGACCCACTTCCTGGTCCAGTGCCTTCTTCCCAATTGTTTCAGGGAAGCCATTGCTGTCGCCACTACGTCCATCCATCTCGAGAGTCTTCGTCTCTTTCCCTGCCCTTCCACTTTACCAAGCAGGGACTTGTCTCTCCGGCTGACATGTCCAAAGGACGTGAGATCAAGGCTCCCCCGCCAACAGAAGGTCATGTAACCAACCAGTTGAGATCATATGAGTGGAGGGTGAACCCTAAACCCAATCATTTCTGAGTCTTACCAAAAGTGGGAATGCCAAGTGACAGTCATCTGTGAGCCAGGAAGCAAAGGGTCACCTGGGGCTACTGACACCCAAGGAACCCCCATGACCTGACTGAGTCCTTGATGGGGACTTCTAGTCACCAAGACTGTGAAAGAAGGTTTCTGTTACTCAAAGTCCACTTCCCCTTGAGCCGTCTCTGTTACAGCAGCAGCAAAAGCTAAGTTAGGGGATAGATGGCTTTTCTAAGGGCACACAGCAATGATGAGCAGAGGTGGGGGGGGGGTCTTGTCCCACAGCACTGTGAACTCCTCTGTTGTGAGGATGGGAGATCTCTGCTCTCTTCACAGATGTTCTCCCCAAACTCAGGGTTCCCCAAACTTCCTCGAAGCTCAGGGGAGGAAGCCATCTCCACGTTCCAGATGGCACTTCCATCATCAGCACTAGCCTTCCTGCTTCCAGAACTGGTCCTTCCCTGCTGCCAGGCATGGCACACTGTTCTGCTGGGCCCTCTCCAACGTATAGGGGCTCACCCCTTGGGTTAGTCCGGGTTCACGAGAGAAACAAATCCAGAGACACTCATCAATGTAGGAGAGAGAATTCTATATCAAGAAGTAATTATGCATCAACAAAGCATCCCAGCCCAGTCCGGATCAAGTCCATAAGGTTGATATGAGCCCATAAGTCCAATATTAGCCCTTGAATTCCTCTTCAGACTCTTGCAGCACGTGCATTGATGCCGAATGCAGGAAGATCACAGACCCCGGTAGGTGGAAAGTCCTATGGGTCCAGTGGCGGTGGGAGCATCTCCTGAGCTCTGGCTGCCATCAGCATGGCTCTATTTTGCCAAAAGGAATGTCTAGCAGAGAGCATCTGTGTCCATCTCCAGGGAGGAAGGCAGGAGTTCCCAGAATCCCAGGAGAAGACCAAGCCCACACAGAGACATCATTGGCCATGACTTGATTAACGGGCTAGACTCCACCCTTTCACTCAAGTTGACAGATTAGGTAACTGCCACGCCTCTGGACGGGACTGTGCAGCTTCCTCTCCCCATGCCACCCCCATCCCATCCCCACATGACTGTAGCAAGCCAACCCCCCGCCTCCACCACCACCACCACGCCAGATACTGATGGGCAAGCTCACTACCTATGAACCACAGCAAAGCAAATGCACTCCTACTCAGTCCCTTCTGACGCCCAGGACAGAGATGAGCTGCTCCTTAGAGGGTCTGAGACTGTCAATCTTTGTGGGAGCCCTTTGCCTCCTCTTTCTCTGGCAGAGCAGCTGGAGGGTTTGAATCATGGCTTGTGGTTAGCAGTCCCAGTGCTTAAATCACGGCACCACCAGGTCCCCTCCCATCACTCAGAGAACACCCAACGTGCTGCCTCTTTCTCAGGCTTGCCGTACTTGAGCAGCATGGGAACCCTGGTGGGGCATGGATGATGCCCTGGTCTGCAAACCACGGGATCTGCAGTTCAAAGCTACCAGCTGCTGTGAGGGAGAGGATGAGGCTATCTACTCCTGAAAAGAGTTGCACTCTCAGAAGCTCACAGCGGCAGCTCTACCCCCTCCGGGAGGCTCGCAATGAATCCGTAGCCCCTTGAGGGGCTCTGAGCAAGCAGTGTAGCCTTCCTAAGAATGTCGAGAGCTTCTTCCGGAGGGGACCTGCTAAACAAAACAGGCCCACAGTGAGTACTTCCTGGGCTTTGTGCGCTGGACCTCAGCCGTGTAACAACTCTGTGTGGTGGTTGTTCTGGGCCACAGTCAAGTCAGCTCCAGCTCCCAGCCTGGCCGTGCGCACAGAGCAGAACTGACCCGAAGGTGAGCTCCATGCCAGTCTTTAGAGAGGACTCTGGGTGGCCGCGAGCCCACCACCACTTGAGCTAGGCACTGAGTACTTGTCTGAGGCATCCAGGAGTTCTCTCACCCCACACCTGGGAGATCCGAGCAGGTGCTTTGTAAGAGGCTGGAGTGTGAATATAGACCCATGCGAATGCATTTTAGGTTTCAGAGTGAAGATCTTGGAGTTGGTCATTGATTGAACTTCCAGGTAAGGAAAAGGGTTTTCTGAGATTTGAAACAAAAAGGGAACCTTCTGTTAAATAACTGATTCCCCCCCCAAAAAAACCCAAACCCAAACAAAATTCATGGCACCCTCAAGTCGATGCTGACTCAACGACTCCACTGTGGGTCTCCCAGATAGTAACACTTTTCAGGAATAGGAAGCCCTGTCTTCTCAGCACAGCTGGTGGTTTTGAACTGCCAACCTTCTGGATCACAGCCTAGTACATAACCACGATGCCACCAGGGGTCCTGGCCAAGAGGTAGCATGGCACTATTATTATGTCCTCCCAATGGATGGAGAAATGGAGGCCCCAAGGAGTCACGGAGCCACCAGGGGGACAATGAGTAAGTGGTGAGGTCTGGGTGTTGTTAGGTGGCACTGAGTTGGCTTTGACTCAAAGCGAGCCCGTGCACAATGGAAGAAAACCACGCACGGTCCCACGCCGCCCTCACGATTGTTCCTAAGCTTGGGCCCATTGTTGTCGCCCCTGTGTCCATCCACTTCATCAAGGGCCTGCCTCTCCTTCGCTGCCCCTCCACTTTGTCAAGCAGAATATCCTTCTGCATGGCTGGGTCTCGTCTGATAACACGTCCAAAGTATGAAAGATGAAGTCTTGCCATCTTTACCACTCAGGAGCACGCTGGCTGGACTTCTTCCAAGACAGATCGGTTTGTTCTATTAGCAGTCCGTGGTACTTTCAAAATTCTTCTCCAGCGCCACAATGCAAGTGTGATTCTCCTTGGGTCTTCTTTATGCAATGTCCAGCTTTCACATGCACCTGAGGTAGTTGGTAGTACCACAGCTTGGGGCGGGTGCACCTGTGTGTTCGTGTAGACTAGAGGAACAAATTTCATAGACACACATATAGATAAAAGGAACAGTCTTATATACAAGAGGAACAGGACATTGAGCCCAGTCCAGGTCAAAGTCACAAGTCCCATATTAACCCATATGCCCGAATTCGGTCTATAAAGTCTCCTTCTGACTCATGAAATCACAGGTCAGTGGGTGCAGAATTCCGGCACTGGCTGGGGTCTCCCCATGGCTCCTCACTTCCAGGGCTCAGGGTCCATCAACAGCAGAAGGAACTTATCGCTGGCACAGGTCTCCATCTGGCCGCCCCAGCTTCAGAGGTCTGGCTCCATCAGGGCAAAGCCGTGTGGTCTCTCCGCCAGCTCCTCCAGCTTCTTGGACGCTGCCATCTTGTCTTGTCCGTGATTCATCATCTCTGAGACTAACTCCCAACAACCTGGGAGATAGCTGCTCATCTCTACGAGGGAAATATCACGAGATTTCCCAGACCTATCAGGAGAAAGCCATGCCCACAAAGAGACCTCATTGGCTACTCAATGGCTATCTCCATAATAACAGGCTAGACTCCACCCCTGCATTTCAATCATAAAATTAACATAGGCACATGACTGCCACAGCCTGAGTCCTCAAAGTAACATCCTTGCGTTTCCATACTCTAAAGGGGTCTTGTGCAGCAGATTTACCCAGTGCAACTCATCCGTTGCTCTCTTGACCATTCCTTCCAGGAGCACTGACTGTGGATCCAAGCAAGGCAGAAACCCTTGCCCACTTCAATCCTTTCTCCATTTATGATGCTGCTTATTGGTCCGGTCCATGGTGAAGATCTTGGACTCCTTTCCAAGGAGTTATAATCCATATTGAAGGCTAAAATCCTTGATCTTGATCAGCAAGTGCTTCAAGTTCTCCTCACTTTTGACAAGCAAGGTATGATTAGAACGATCACTCAAAAAACACTTCTAAATGATTTCTGGAGAAGGACTGGCCACATCTCAGGAGTATTTCTGGAAGGATAGAATGGCCTCTTTGTTTTCTCAAATGTCATCGCCCAGATGATTGCTACCCAGTGTGTTAGGCTGAGCTGTCTGTCAGTGACACAAACTCATATGTATCTAGAAAGGACATTATATCAAGAAGTAACTTTTAGTCAAGAATGCATCCAAACCCAGTTCAACTCTACGCCATAGTTCTGGGGCTAGTCAGAGACCACTTCAGACTCACATAGCTACAGACTGTGATGAAGAAGAGGGAAGGGGGAAGCTGAGCGGTCACCAACTGGGGGGTGCAGGGTCCTGTGGACTCAAGGTCAGTGGGATGGTGGCAGACCCCCAACAGCTCCCGTGTCGGTAGCCCACATGAAGCCACCCCTCAAGACAGACACAGAATCCAAGCAAGCAGGCAGGTGAAAGGCAAGGACGAGAACAGGTCCCAAGGGTCTCTTTTATAAGTGGGCCATGCCTCCAAGAAGAAATCATCATTAGGCAGTGACCTGATTGGCAGGTTAGACTCCACCCCTACAGCTTCACCCAGGTGCACGTTCATATAAAATCCAACACATGATGATCAGGCAACCCAAGGAGTAACCCATTTGGATTTTTTTGTTCTCTCTCTCTTAAAAAATGTTTTATAGCTATTTTGTTTTATTTATATCAGATTATTTTTGTTTTCACTAAATAGATCATCAAAAATATGTGAGACATTTCCTTTTTGTTGTTGATAATACATACAACAAAATATGCACCAACTCACCGTTTCTTCATGTGGACCTACTTAGTAACATTGATTACATTTTTTCAACTAATACAACCATTCTCACCTTCTTTTTCTGAGTAGTTCTTTTTGTTTGGGAACATAACACAGCAGTCCCTATCTCACATTGAAGCTATTTGCCACTATCACTGTCCTAGAGTAGTTTGCACAATGGATGTTAGCGGCTTTAACAAACATCCCCCAAATCTCCCGGTTTTAACAGGGTAGAGACTTGTCTTTTCATCCTTGTCACAGTCCTGACGGGAGTTCAGTAGAGAGCTTCCCAAGTGGAGTCTAAGTGACACAGGGGTCCCAAATCCTATGGGATTAGTTTGCCACCTTCCAAGGCCTTATGTAGAAGGGAACAAGTCAGGAAGGAACTGGCACAGACTAACTCCATCCACATTTCATCAGCAAGAAGCTAGACATAGGACTTGAACTAACTGCAAGGGCATCTGGGATATATGGCCGTACAGTGTTGCCTTTTCTCTTGCTTGAGTTCATAATAGATGCTCATGGAAGCGGTAATTGAGAGATCATATGCTGCATTGCACTGGAGAAATCCCTTTAAAGGGATCCCTTTAAAGTGTTGAAAAGCTCAGAGGTTTCTTTGAGGACTGAGTGCATCTGCCCCAAGCCATGGGATTTTGCTTTTTTAATCCTCTGATGTGCATGTGAAAGTTGGATAAGGAATAAGGGAAACCCAAGAAGAGTCGCTGCATGTGAATTGCGGTGCTGGTGAAGAATACAGAAAAGTACCGTGGTCTGTCAAAAGAACACACAAGTCTGTCTGGTGGGGGGAAGAACAGCCAGAGTGCTTCTTAGAAGCCAGTATTGTGGGACATCTCATGTCCTGTGGGCTTGCTATCGAGAGAGACCAGTCCCTGGAAAAGGACACCATGCTCAGTAAGTTAGAGGGGCAGTATGTCAGTCACCAATTTGAGGATTAAGAGTTTAGGGGTGAAGTCTATCCTGTCAATCTGGAGCTAGCCAATGAGACCTCTGTGTGGGCACGATCTTCTCCTGAGAATTCTGGGAAATTCCTTCTTGAAGGTGGAGACACTATCTCTCAACTCACTCCTTGGGAGAAATTGCAGCTGACAAGACACATGACAGCATGCTGATAGACCCTGAGCCCTGGAAACTGGCGGAGCCACAAGGAGACCCCAGCCAGGGCTGAAATGCTTTTACTGCCACTGAATACACAAGACTCTGCACCCACTGGCCTGTGATTGTCCTGGTGTCATTGCATGTGCTTCACGAGTCTGAAGAGGACTTACCCATTGATATTGGACATATGGGTTAATATCGGACTTATGACCTTGAACTGGACTGGACTGGGGTGTTTTCTCTATGTTCAATTGCTCTTGTGTCTAAAACTCTTTCTTATATATATGAGTGTTTATGAATTTCCCTCATCTACCTAGACCGACAAATCAGGACAATGACTTCAACCATGGTCTCAAGCAGACGAACAACGATGAGGATGGTGGGGGACCAGGTGGCAGTTTATCCTCTTGTACTGGGGGTTGCCATGAATCAGAACCCACTCAGAGGCCCCCACTCACAACAGTGTGTCTAAGGGAAGAATACGGGATCTGTGAACAGCTAGATGGCCTTTAGCCACTTCTCTATCTTTGACCGCTCTCCGGTTGAGATGGTGTCCAACGGTCACTCATGATGCTCAGGCCGGTACCTACCCCTGTAAACGTGGCCCCACGAAGCCAGCGGCCCCGGGAACATCACCTCCCTGAATCTGGACACCATATGTCTCCGGTGGCAGCCAAAAAGCACGTCCACATTTCTCGCCGCAGTCACAGTGTTGGATCACATTAGGCTTGTGGTCCGCTCAAACCCCCAGCACTCTTTCATGTGAACCGCTGCCAGCGGAGGGCTCTCTAATCTAGTTCTGGTGCTTCTGAATTTGAAACCACATGAAATTGAACAGCCAGAGTTGAAACCCTTCCATCTTGTTGGTTTGGGCTAAGCACTGGGGCCTACGGAGATTATCGAGGGCCTTGACGCTTGCATCCATCACACCGGCTTCCCTCCAAGCTCAGGGTCCTCCTCAGACTGCCTTCCTTCATCGTCAGCCCCGTTGCCGAGAGAACGCTTTTACCAGGAGGGGAGCCCGTTGAGCAATTGTTCTTTGAAATGAGCCTTTGATGGATACTTTGAGCCCGATCCTTCAACCCTCTGGGAGTCTGCCTAATAAGACTGCTCGCAAGCTCATGCGGCCCTTTTTTTCTTTTTCTTTTTTTAAGCAGACAATAAAGTCAAATAAAACCTCATTAATTTAGAGCTCACTCTTTGAAAGGATCTCATTTCCCGCACTCTATCATTCTTACTGAATTCAATATGCCGCGTAACCTCCCCCCCTCAGCTAATCCCCGGTCAGGGGGACTTAGCTGAAGTCACACAGCTTATTATTAACAGAGCATAGGCTAGTATTTCAGCGTCCCGACCCCACCGCTGTCTACACCATCTCTGATCCCCCAGGCACACCAAGTGCCAAGAAACCCCGAGGAGCGTGGCCTTGGAAGCAGAAACCAACCCGCAGGCAGTGGTGCCACGAGGCTGGGAGCCACACATGGGCTCACATCATTTCCAGCTGGCCGGTTCCCACCCATCAACCCACCTCTTGGCCCTTCTGATGAGAAAGACCAGAAATACGGCAGCCAAAGATTGCACAAAACTACCTGCAGCTTCCCCAGCATGATTCATATCACGTGGGCGCTCATCATGGGCCTTGGGAAGGGCCTCCTGGCCTGGGGGCTGTAGGAGGGCGGGGGTGGGGGGAAACCGTGTCACCCATCAGGCCCACCTCCACACAGTCCCCGAGGTCCTGCTCTGTGGGGAGGTTGGTCTGCATTAGTCCAAAAAGCCTTCGTTCCAGACCACTGCTGAAGGGAGGGGGTGGAAGTTCAAAGTGTTTTCAAGTACACAGTCCTGGGGCTCCGGGGGCAGGGCCAAGAAGAGGCCCCTGGAATCTGATAAGAATCGGTCCTAATTAACACACTAATTGCTTCCAAGTAGATGGTTCTGAGGGCTTGTTTCCTCAAGTCCACCGACCTCCACCCGCCGCCTTCCAACCAAACTGTGTTCATCAGTCATGGCCCTGGCGAGTCCTCTCATCGGGCAAGTGCTCAGGCAACCCCAAGACTGAGGAAATGCCTCTGGGGTCCTTGAGGATAGAATCTCTCATCCCAGAAGCCCAACTCACTGCAGGGGAGGCCGCGGGGAGGCACAGAACCATACTCTGTAGGCTTTCGGTGCTCAAGTTTCCTGAAGTCGATCACCAGGCCTACCTTCTGGGTGGGTGCCAGCCACCAGCCTACAGAGCTAGGCACATTAACCATGTGTACCCCTCAGGGGTTCTCTTTATTTTATATAAAAGAAAACTTCACGTTTGGAATTCAACTCACAGCGGCCCTCTAGAACAGGGGAGAGATACCGCCAAGTCTTTACAGGAGTGTGTGAGTCCAGGTAGACGAGAGAAACAAATTCATAGACACATATGGATAGAAGGGAAAGGTTTACATGCAAGAGGTATGGAACGTGGAGAAAGCCTCCCAACCCAGTCCAGTCCAAGGTCATGTGTACGATATTAGCACATATGTCCTATACCAGTCTACAAAGTCTCCTTCCGACTCACAAAGCATGTACAAGAGAAGCATCCTGGTACTGGCAAGGGTCTCCCTGTGGCTCCTCATTTCCAGGGCTCAGGGTCCATCAGCAGTATCCATTGGCAATAGAAGCATCTCAGCACTGGCAGGGGTCTCTCTGTGGCTTCTCTGGCACCAGTGGTCTGGTTGCATCAGGGCAAGTCCATGTGGCTTCTCCTCTGGCTCCTCCAGGTTCCAGGACTCAGGATCCATCAGCATGCCACCATCTTGTCTTGCCAGTAGACTGACTCCAAGAGACAGACACTAGTCTCTCTTCTCCAATTGGGAAATACCACGAGACTTTCCAGAATTCTCAGGAGAAAGCCATGCCCACATAGAGGCCTCATTGGCTATGTCCAGATCAACAGGCTAGACTCCACCCCTAGACTCCCAATCATGAAATTGACGCATGAGTACATGACTGCCACAAGGATCAAAAAGCTTCATCCTTTTGCCAAGGAAAGGCTGGTGGTTTCAAACTATATATATAAAATTTAATATGAAGGCATATGTATAATATGATGTGTGTTAGGCAGGGTTCGCTATAAAACCAGGACACTTATGATAGATATATGGTTGGGTTTATACCACGAGAAGCAATATAACAGCTAATTAGTCCTTTAGTCCACAAAGTAGTAAGGAAGACTCAGTTCGACTCACTTTTGTGGAACAGTTAATATACTTGGAAGTCTTTCAACTCATATAGGGTGCAGGGTCCAAGGTCAAAGAAGGAAACACTGGAGTCTTACCTCAGGTAAAGCCAGCAGAGCCTGCCCACAGGCAGCAGACAGCAGGGTGGGTCAGAAACTCAGGAGCTTAGCAAAGCAGGCCAGGATGGGATCTTGAACTCAAACACAACCACAGCATCCACCAACCTTAAGCTCAAGCAATGTACACAGCAGCAGGTGGCGAAGCAGGTCTGAAAGGATCTTAAGCTCTAGCTACATGATTGGCCCACAGGTGGTACAGCTCAAAGACTGAGGCAGAAGACTAGCTAAAGTAGCCACATGCTGGTCCAATCACCAGGGAGCAAGAGGGAGAAGGGATGCCAACTGTTTATTTATTTCGGGCATCCTCCAATCAAACTGCAACCTGATTAAACTGCGCCCACATGTTTCTATTGGCCTAGTTGGTGCCATAAACCTAACTATCACACAATTTAATATATAATGTGATGCTATGGATGATGAAATAGGGTATGTTATATGATATAATATGACATATTACGATGTACTGTGATTCAATATGATGCAGCGTGGCCTAAAATAATATGTATTCTGAAAACTCAGATTATACCCACATACATATCTCCATGTATACTCCAAACTGTCAAAACTAACTCACTGCCTTCAGGTCAATTCCAACTCATCTTGACCCGAAAGGACGGGGTAGAACTGCTGCTGTTGGGTGTCCGAAACAGCACCTCTCACAGGAGGAGAAAGACAGCTTTCTCCCGCCGACTGACAGTGATTTCCAACAGCCAACCCTTCCATTACTAGCTCAATGTGTAAGCCACAAGATATCAGATAATATGATCTTGCCAGAGAAGAGGGGCAGATCAGCCGAATCAAACTCAGAGACACATTTTCTTTTTGCAAACTCTCTCGTTGGAGTCTTGTTCAGTCACTTGGTGGTTGCTGCTCACGCATCAAACTGACTCACTTCCTCCGCCAGTGCCAGAGGCTGGGCTGGGCACGTCCACGCATTTGCCGGTTCCATCTTCTGCGTGCTCATGAGACAGCAGGAGCAGAGGACGTCACACACACACAGGTAATAAAGTGGAGAGGCCACCCATGCACACAGCCGCAACCAAGCCAGGAGTCAAAGTCAGTCCTCTGCCCCAGCAAGACTTAAACACAAACAAAACATCCTAGAAGATTCTGGAGCCCCAGTGGTGGAGCAGTTGCGCATCGATCCTCATGGTCAGGAGTTCGAAGCCACCAGCCACTCCGAGGGAAAAAGACTGGTCTTTCCACTCCTGTCAACAGTTCCCGTCTCAGAAACCCACAGGAGGTCACGACGAGTCACCACAGACTTGATGGCAGTGAGGGAGTGACAACCCTGTAGGGTGACTACATGTCCAGAGCCACTCAATAGCAATGGGTGTTCTAAATTCTTAAATGTCCTTGGATTCCAGAATCTAACCTCCTAGCCCTCCCACCACACTGTGCTGTGCCCGAGTCGCTACACCTCGATGTCCCTACACCTGCTGATCTCAGGAATGTGTCCATTCACTGCCTCGTCATCTTCTTCTCCATCTTAATAAAAATAAACAGCCTGTAGCACTCTGATCCTAAGGCCTCTGGGTAGGTCCAGTGTCTGAAGAGCCAGTGCTACTGGTTGACAGTAGATGACGTGTGGGTTGGAGCTGGGTCATGAACACAGCTACTGATGGCTCTATGTAGCAACCAGTCTCAAGTGAGGACCCAAACAAAGGGGCCAGATGGTCCTCAGAGGCCGGGACCAGCTTCCGGGAGAAGCTGAAAGGGATGACAGCGCAGAAAGACAGTCTGCCCAACTTCCCACTTGCTACAGAGAAACCTGGAACCCTCATACCTGCCTCCCGCAGCCCAGCTTCCTGGAAGCCCCGGGAACATTGGCTGAGCTCCCAGGAGCCTCTCTGCCCTGGAGAAACCTCTTGTCCCTGTGAAGCACCAACACACACACACAAACAAGCTAACCAAACTTCCTGATACAAAGAAAGGTTCAGAGAACCCAGCTCATGGGACACAGAGAGCACCCCAACGTGTGCCCCGGGCCGCTCCTTGAAATCAATGCCAGCAGCTCCTGCCATCTCCAGAGACTTGGGGGAGATGGTTTAAACATCTGCCCCCTGACTTGCTTTGTCCTCATCTCTCTGGGGGATATGTGAGGCGGGTTAAATTCACTCAGTAAGCTGGAGCGTCTCCACAAAGAGAAAGGACTTCCTTCCTACAGACCGAGAGCCTTCACTAGCCTCTGACTTTGGGACCCCAGGATGGTCCCTTTCACCGGCGACTCCCCAATCCATTGAGTCCAGCCAATCAGTTACAGGACTCAAATCCTGCAGTGCAGGTTATAAAACCCTTGGAGTCCAAGGCCCCAAGGTCCCCACACTCTTGACTCCAGGAGTGGCCCCGTGTCTCAGCCTGGAATTTTAAGCAGGGCTGCTCAAGTTCCACCTTCCCATTGGGTGGGAACTGGGTTGGAAGGTAAGTCCCAGCCTGGGGTCTCTCACTTGTGGGCTTAGCCCTGCCATCTGCTTCCCTGCAAGCAGAGCAGCTTTCTCAGTGGACTAAGTCCCATCCTCCCCAGAAGCTGGGTACCAGTGCTGCCTGGAGACTTCTGACCAATCCTTCCTCACAGTACCTCCCCCCACCCCCCATCAGTTTTGAGTGCTTCCATTTAGGCTCTTTGCTTGTAATTGCATGGCAGACCAGGGGCCCGAGAATGACCCCCCACCCACCCCGACCAAACACAGAGCTCTCCAGTAGGGTTTGTGAAGTACCTGAGTCCCGTCTAAAACCCTTGCTCTGTCTGCTGACTGCCTAGGCCCTCTGACGTGTCCAGAAGGCTCTCTTTTGAACAGAGGACAAGGTTTGGTGCCTGGGATCGACTCCAAGCCTTCAAGGAGCTGGACAAGGAAACAGTTACCCCTCACACGACTTGCAGAGCATAAAACGCAAACACAGGGAAGTCAGGAAAGGTCAGGGAGGGCTCCCTGGAGGAGGTGCCCATGCTGGGTGGAGCCTCAACACCTGGCTCAGATTCTGTTTCTAGCCATAACGCTGCTGGGGCAGTTTGGGGCAGTCTAGCCAGTGTGTGTCATCACGGCGTGGCTGGTCTAGGGCTGTGACGCTGGAAGGTATGCACCAGTATTTCAAATACCCGTAGGGTCAGCCCTGCTGGACAGATGTCAGTGGAACTTCTGGACTTAAACCCACCAGGAAGAAAGACCTGGTGATTTACTTCTGACCACTGGCCCATGGATGAAAATCACCCAATGGAGGACATCAAAAGAGTGGCTAACTTCGTGCTGGAAAATGGTGGTGTTGCGGTTATCCTCTGGGCTACTCACCATGGGTCTGAAGTTCAAAGTCACCAGTCTCTCTGCAGGAGAAAGACTGCACTTTCTACTCTTGCAAAGAGTTACCGCTTCGGGGTCTCCCTGGGGCGGCTCCACCATGTTCTTTGGGGTCTCTGTGAGTTGGCAACAGGGAGTTTGGCTTGTGGTTTCGTGTTGGGAAGGTGTTCAAGATATGAAGGCGCTTCAACCTGTTGATGAAAAAAATGGGAGCTAAACAGCGGTCCTCAGCCTTCCAAATGCAGTGAACTTTTCATACAGTGCCTCAGGTGGGGGTGACCACCCCACCCCCGCCATACAATTATTTTCGTTGCTACTTCATAACTGTTATGAATCAGGTGACCCCTGTGAAAGGGGTGTTCGATCCCCAAAGGGGTTGTGACCCACAGGTTGAGAACCGCTGGATTGTAAGATCGTGGAATGTCTCCACCTACTTTTTTAAAAGTTTTATTGATCTGTCACACAATTCAATAGCTCAATTGTCTTTTATTTTTAAAGGGTAGCACGAACATCACCACAATTGATTTGGGAGCACATTCTTCTTTCTCGTGCGCTTGGTGATGAGCTCTCCACTTCCCAGAAGCCTCTCTTGCCACGCCCCCAAGGAAAGCTGATGCAGGTACTGCCTCTCCACTTTAGCGACAGCCGGGACAATGGGCCTGGACAGAGCGTTAGCCGCGTGGGGCTGGGCAGCATTTTGCTGTGTTGTGCATGACTTGCTCTGAATGGGATCCAACCAAATGCCAAGAAACAGTAATCACGGGGATGAGAGGTTTCTCCAAGTTCATGCTGGCAGGCCCAGTGTCCTGGGAATCTCCCAAGGGTCTCCAGGGAGTCCCCTCCCCCATGTCCCCACCCCTCGCCAAGCCCTGGCTGGGAGGCAGAAGTTAGGCGCTGGGCATGCTGGAAGGAGACCCTTCCTCACCAGAGGCAGCAGTGGTAGCTGTTCTTGGAGGGTGGTGTCACGGGACCAGCAGTTAGGCCAGCAAAGAGCAGTGCTCCGGCCCCTGGGGAGGGAGGTGCCTATTTGTCCTGGCTACCAGCCCAGACGATGAGACACACAGCAGACCTCGAGGCTGGGGGGGCGGGGGCTTGTTCCAGACACTGAGCTTTCTACACACAGAGAAGTGCGGGTCCTCCCAGCCGGTCCCCCGGAGCCCCCACCCTTCTGAGACTAACCTGCTGGAGGTGGACACAGCAGCTCATCTCTAAGGTCCAGATGTACCCCAGTTCTCTGTGCCCATGGGGCCCACAGAATGAGCTTGGCCAGAGCAGGTTGGTCAGGCTTACTAGGGAGGAGAGGGGAGGGAGGCAGGGCATGGGAGGGTCCACTGCTCATTGGTTTGTCCCCCATGCCAGGCTGGCTATGAGGTGTTTGAATACCCAGGCCCCAAGTCACCTGTCCAGACACATGATGTCATCCAGCCCAATAGCTGTCATTTGACTGCTCTCTCTCAGCTCTCATCCCCACCTCGAAGGAAAGCTCTGCAAATCTCCCTAAAGTGTTTATGTATGCGTGGGGGTGGGAGTCAGGCAAGACATCTTGGCTGAGATCAGAGTCAAGGGTCAGACCTTTCCACTCAGCTGGAGGAGGATGGCCAGTGGTCGACTCTCCCTGGGAAGTTGCAGTGTCTGTCAGCAGGAGCCCTGGCCCTCCACCCACCTGCCCCTGACACTCGTCCCCACTGTGGGCTCAGTCCCAAGGCTCATGGATCCTTTGAGCACCCTACCCAAGTCTCCTAGTCAGGGCCCTTCCCCACATCCAGT
Source organism: Nesogale talazaci (assembly GCA_004026705.1). Lineage (NCBI taxonomy): Eukaryota > Metazoa > Chordata > Mammalia > Afrosoricida > Tenrecidae > Nesogale > Nesogale talazaci. The sequence continues at coordinate 14,904 of PVJH01031814.1, forward strand.
CACGTCACCCCAAGGGGCCTGGGCCCCCCCGTGCCTGGCTCCTGAGCCCACAGTCCCACTCTCAACCGACTGCCCGCCACCATCAGATCAGAGGGCCTCAGAGCTTGGGGAGTTGCTTCTGAGCTCTGGATAGCTGCCTGCAGAGAAGCAGGCTGAGTCACCCTCAAAGGAAGGGCCAGTTTACCATGCAGCTGCCACAGAGGGCAGGGTCCCTGAGAAGAAGAAGTGGCCATTCCCCAGGGAGAAGAGGGCAGAGTCCCTGGATGGGGCATCACGGCCCAGCCTGTGGGTGTCTGTCAGCTCTGGGGGTGACACCCCACCCAAGTCTAGTCAGAGTGACTCACTTGGACAGAGACCTGTAACTGGACCCAGCAGTAAGTCACAGGCCTGGCGCCAGGGAGAAACCAGGTCAGGCTTCATGGAACCAGGCCACCGGGAAGGCAGGCAAGGCGCCCAGTGGTCATGGAGTGTCCACCACAGGGTGGCACCATCCGGGGAAGGTGGGGCTTAGACCGCCCTACAGGTGGGCAGAGGCCATGGGTGGCTGAGTGCGGGGATGGCTCAGTGGGAAGATTGGCACCCTCCATGCAGAAGCCCCAGGGAGCAGACCTCAGGCACGGCCGTCATTCATCCATCAATGGACATGGGCATGTCGCCAAGCAGGGGCTCCTCCAGATGCAGAGGAAAAGGCAGTATGTCGGAACTGACTTCTAAAATGCAGTCACTGAAAAGCCCAGAGACTCTAATGGCCCTCACCAGTGACCATGGAATGGCTCAGACTCACAACGACCTTTTAGGACAGGGTAGGACTGTCCCCCATTGAGTGACCAACACTGTCATTTTTAAGGAAGCAGGTGGCCTCACCTTTCTCCCACAAGAGCAGCACTGGGTTCAAACATTGAGCATTTCACCACTCCTCCACCTGGGCTTGTGCCCTGACCATCTTAGAGAGCCAGCTGAGTGTCCTTTTTCTTCACCCTCCCCCTCCCTCTGTCCTCACAGGCTGGAAAATATTCCTGCAGCTTCCCCTCCATCACACAGTTCCCCTCGCTGATCCATCATACCTCCAAGGAGGCTCCTCATCTGGGCACCCCCAGACCGCCACATGCTGCAGCCGTCACTCCTGCAGCTTCTGTGTTTATTGTGGGAAGAACATCTATGGAGGGGCCCTGGTGGTGTGGGGGTTATGCATTGGGCTGTGATCTGCAAGGTTGGCAGTTCGAAACCACCAGAACCTTCTCCGGATGAAGACAGGACTTTGTACTCCTGTCAATAATTAGTCTCGGGAATTCACAGGGCCGGCTCTGCCCTGTCTTAGAGGGTGGCTAGGAGTCATGCTGCAATGGCAGTGATCTGTGTGTGTAAGTCTATATCTGTGTGTGTGTGTGTGTGTGTGTACGCTGAAAAGTTTTGCTCAGCAGTCCAGTTCATACACACACGGGCTTATTCCAAACAAAACACGTTGGAACGTGTCAGTGTGGTATAGTAGTTATGCATCAGGCTGCTAACCACAGGTCAGTGGTTTGACCCCAGCGGGTGCTGCCCAAGAGAAAGATGAGGCTGCCTATAAAGAGTGACACTCTCAGAACCCCAAAGGGGCGTTCCTACTCTCCCGGTGGGTTCATCTTCTTCTGATATATTCCAGCCAGCCTTCTACACACTGGTCCTGTCTCACTGTCCAATTTCGCTCCACATCTTGTGTTCAAGGCTGTGGTCCATCCAAGACCCTCCTCCGGGAGCTTCCTTTGAACCCACAGGGACTCCTGGTCACCCTCACCGAGCAGAACTGCTCCAGAGTCTTTTCAGAGCTCTAGTTCTCAGAAGGGGAAAGCCAGGTGTGTCCACAGAATGGGCTAAAACATGCCACTGGGAGGCTCATAAGATCGTCACGCTCTTGACCATGATATACTTCCCTCCCGTGAGCTGCTAGAAGAACACACAGCTCTATCTTGAGAGAAAGGCAGCCAGAGTTCTCCTTAGAGTCAAGAAGGGGGAGACTGGATCTCACCTACTTTGGACTTATTGTCAGGAGAGACCAGTCCCTGGAGAAGGACCTCCTGCTGGGAAAGGAAAGTGGAGGGGAGCTGAAAAAGAGAAAGCTCGACAAGACGGATGGAAAGGCACAGCAGTGCAGTGAATGAGTTTGGACATGGGAACAATTGTGAGGACGGGGCGGCGTCGAGCGGTGTTTCCTTCTGTTGTATACCGGGGTCGCTATGAGCCGGAACTGACCCCACGGCTGCGAACACCATCCCTCTTAGATGTCCCTATGGCCCCTGGACATTGTCCAGCTCAAGGAGTGTGGCCCTGGCCCGAACTGAGGCTCCCAAGATTCCTTCACTTTCCCACTCACGACTCGCCCCCCTCTGCCTGCTCCCCACAGCCCGTCAAATCATACCCCGTTTTAGATGGAAAACACCAAAATAGGAGCACACCTTTTATGAGATATTTCCACCTCACAGCCCCAAATCACTTTCCCCTTCCTTCCACTCCCCACCAGCCCCCCAGCCCCGTCACTGTACCCATACCCAAGACACACACACACACACACACACACACACTCTCTCTCTCTCTCTCTCTCTCTCACACACACACACACACACAGTTTCACTACCAGACTTCCCTAAGCCAGTTTAATTGAAACGGCATGATTGAGACTAATTGACAGCAGATGGATCCGACTAGCAACGGCAGAGAAGCATTTGCTGAACAACTCGACTTGGAGCCACACGGCAAAGGCCCCCGTCTTACATCTCAGGCAGCACTCCTGGGCCAAGACAACTCAGCGGCAATGCAAGGAGGGAGAAAAGCGGGGATAGGGGGTAGTGGGGGGGGGGGGACACGCAGTAATTAGTGTTTAATTTCTTAACAATTTTTAACTCCCTTTTTAATTGCTTTACATAAACCTGTCCTAGAATTTTACAGCCTTCAAATCTCTGTCTAAGTCTGGTCCGCGTGTCTGGCTTTAATTACAAGGAGGCTTGTCTGGCACGTTAAATGAGAAGAAACACACACAGGGTTGCGACTGGACGCCCGACTCAATGTGGAGTGCCTGTCCATGTGTGCAGGGGAAGTTGCGGCCGGGAGGGCTCTGGTGGAGGGGGCGTGGACCCCCAGCTCCCAGTGGTGATATTTCATCTGTCGGGAATTGTCTCTGAATGTTACTGAACCAGGTAACGGGGTCATCAGGCTGGGAGGGGCCCGGACACCTCCATGCCGGCTCTGAATATGACTGGCTTCCCCCCCCCCCCAAATCTGGGCTTGTGGAGAGCTTCGTAGACCTTGCTCAGCCTGTGGGCTCTTATCCCTAAGCCCGGCCACCCGATGGGACGGACGCTCACTGCTCCAGCTCAGGGACACCTGATGGGTCGGGACCGGGTGGCAATGAGCCAGCCCTCGGGGTTGCAGGTCCGTCTCATGGAGAGTGAGCCTCATCTTCTCAAACCCTCCGCCTTACCAAGCACAAGGGCCTTCTCCAGGCCTTGTCTTTCCTGAGGGAGGTGGCCGGTCCTGAGTGAGGCCACATCAAGCCTCGCCATCTTCATGCTCAAGACACACCCTGGTTCTATTTGTTTCCAAAGGTGGATCAGCTCCTCTGGGGGCAGTCCAGGGGATGCTAGCTATTCTCTGCCAACGCCACCCTTCAAGGGCACCCACCTGTCTTCTTGGGCTTTTGCTTGTAGGCGAGGCCGTGGGAAAGACTAGCGTTTGGGGCTGGCACACCTTCGTCATCAGAGTGACCTCTTTGGGCTCCTTAAAACTTCAGCGAGGTCCTTTGCAGCCATCTGCCTCAGGCAATTCTTCCCATCCCTGGGCCTTGAGGGTGAATCAGAGCAAAAGAAAAACCACTTCCTCTCACACGGGGAGTGTTGTCCATCGGTCCAGTTGTGAGGGGCTCCCTTCTCTTCACATCTGGGTGCCCAGGGCTACAAAGACACAAGGCAGAGAGGAGTGCTCGGCGCTGAAAGACAGGACAGACGGTGTCCACTCGGCTGGGTTCACGGGGAGGAAAGCGATCAGGGAGGAGGTGCAGGTCACACGGTTACGGTACCAGGTTTGCCCTGGAGTGAGCTCCCTGTCACAGTGTCCAGGCAAAGTACAGACCTGCCATGTCCAGGATGGCGGCCACCATCTGGCGGGTGGTTACTAAAAAGGAGCGAAGCCTGGTGGAATAGTCAGTCTGTCTTCTGCTCCCCTAGATTTACAGTTTGGGACATATCCAGCGGGCAGTTGTCATGAGTGTTCGAGGTGGCTGTGCCCTGCTGGCTGTGAATTTGGTTTCTGATGGAGAGAATTTAAATTTCCTCTTCAGTTTCACTGGCCACCCTCCCTGCCCCCCTCACTGCTCCATGGACACATCTAAGTGGCAGCTGCCATCTCAGGCGGAGCAGACCCGGGCATGTCTATCACTGCAGAAATGCTGCCAGGCAGCTCCTCTGGGCCCCGCACAGGACCTGGTGGGGAGTGCAGGCTCCCAGACCGCAGCCTGCCCTGCTGACTCAGAATCTGCCTTGTAGCAAGGCCCCCAGAGGGTTTGAGGGCACAGCCATGTGCGGGAAACACTAATAAGGGGAACAGTTGTCCCCAGGCAAACTCCAAGATCCAATGCCTCAACACCACAGATCACTCTGGGATGTGGAATTACGGTAACACCCCCTTACTTCCTTAAGCTTTTTAGTAGCTCCTGGACTTCTACAGCTACTTTTAATTTAAAAATCGCCCTCACTCAACCCTTGAAGCTATTTTACTACTGAAAAGGTTCTGTGAAGATACTGGAAATTCTATGCAAAGGCCCTCCTGGATCCCAGACCCTGCTGGCATTTGATGTGGAGCCACCATCGCTGTCTGGGCCAGGCCTTCAGAGGAAGGTGACATGCTTAAGGTCAAGCTGGGTGGACGTGAAGTGATGACATGGGGATTTTCTCCCAGGTAGGCACAGAGAAGAGCCCACAGGAGAGGAGGCATGGGTGGCATGTCACAGAATGCTCTCCGGAAGGAAACTACACAGGGCCAAGGCTCCCTGATGACCTGGTTCTTACACAAACAAACAAACCATGTTTTTGAGACTGAAGGAGGTCAGAGCAGAGAGACAATGGGACATCCCCTCACAGAAGGGCCCCGCGGAAGGGATGAGTCAACCAGGGCGAGTAAAGCGCTGATGAAACACACAATAATCTTCTGGTTTCTTGAGGTTTCCCCACCCCCTGACTATCATGACCCCAGTCCTGACTTTCACTGTGGGTTAGACTAGCGTCTGTGCACAGGGACAGGAGAGAGATAAGAGCTCACGGCACACGGAATCTAGCAATAGGAATGGGAGTAGCGATACCAGGATGGTTGGGGAAAGGTGGGGAAAAGTGGGGAGGAAGGGGGAACCGATGAACACATAACCACTCACACACACACACACACACACACAACCGAAATTGTAGGGGAAGAGAGACAGCGGTTGGTGTAAGGTATGAAGATAATAATTTATCAAGGGGTCACGAGAGTAGTGGGGAGAAGGGAGGGGAAATGAGGAGGTGACACCAAGGGCTGGAGAGAAAGTAAATGTTAAGAAAGTAATGATGGCCACAAATGTACAGGTATGTTTGTTACAATGGATGTATGGATTGTTATCAAAGCCGTAAGAGCCCTCAATAAAATGATCTTTTAATTAAAAACAAAACAAAGAGGAGACAGCAGACCCTGCCCCACCTCACCCCTTGGCTGGCAGGTCCCTTGCTGGGAGATGGGAGGGGTGTATGCCGCCCTGGGCGGGCAATTCCGAGGCCCGCGGCGGCTCCCCACACACCATCATTACCTCGCCAAAACCGGGAGTTATTACAATTAAAACACATTGCAGGGGGCACGGGGGCTGGGAAGTCCCCTAAACATGGAGCACAGGAATGAAAAGAAATTAGGAGAGTTGCCATGGCAATGAAGCCAGGCCAGGCCTACCCTGTGATTACTGTACTGGGAACCCAGGGTGGGCGCAGAAATGGGCACAGGGGGTGCAGGGCACCCCACCCCCATGGGGCAGAGAGGATCTGTACTTCTACTCCCAGAACTCCCAGCACAGGACCCAATGCTTCAGGCTCAGCTGCTATCACTGTCCCTTACCTCCTTGCCACTGCTGTCCTCCGAGAGTCCACACCCGAGTCCTTCCCCAATCTGCTTTTTCTGTGTAATGTATCATTCATTGGGATTTAATGCATGTATCATATCATTCCACAGTTCAATCTTTGCAACTGGCAGATTTTCAAGAGCATTCCTGTGAGGAAGGACTGGGCCTGGTAGCCTAGCTGACCTGTCCCTGGAGACACCCAAGTGTCCCTTCTGTGAGCTGAGCGTAGCCCCACCCCAAGACAGGAGGCCTAGAGTGTATGTGGCCTGGCTAGAAGAGGTGGGAGTGAGCCTGTGACAGCAGGTAAGACAGAAGCTGTTCCTGGGACCCTCTGGGTACCCGCCGGGAATTAAGGTCCTTACAGAACAGGAATCCCATTTGGCAGAACAGCAGAAGTCTCAGAAGAGAAAACAGTCATTAGCTCTCCATCTCTCAGGTTCCTCTCAACAGCGCCCAGGGGACAGCACGAAAAACCTGGTTGGAACCCTCTGGAGAAGCAGAGGAGCTGGGCTTGGGAGAGGGGTGCAGGTGGAGAGGGGGAAGGGAGGGGAAGCCCATTCTGTAGCCACGAGGGGGGGTGGTCCTTAAATTCCTGCTCCCCCAGCCTTATAACCTCTGGGAAACACTTTCATGGGGCCACCAGAGCCAGAGAGAGTGGTGGAAAGGCCGGGTCAACTGGAGGAGTTCTTGGTGCCCTGAGGAAGTGAGTTTCCAATCTGTCCTCAGGACAAAGAGGGGGACTTTCTACTCCCTTAAAGATCTACAGCTTCAGGCAGCCACGGGGCGAGGTCTAATCTTGTCCTGCAGGATCATGAGGCGTCCATATCAACCAGATGGCAGTGGTTTGGAGCGCCCACCCCATTCAGGAGGCACCTACCCTGTGACCTCTCCCTGCACCCCTTCCCCAGCATCGCAGCACCTGTTTGTCAGGGGAAGGGAGGGCACACTGAGGCCATTTTCAAGAAACTGTTAGGGTGTGTGGGTGCAGTGGCTGGGAGCTGGCAGAAAGAGGCACCAGTGGCGTGAGTGATGGTTACGCATAGGGCTGGCTGCTCACCGCAAGGTTGGCTGTTCGAAACCTGCAGCAGCTCTAAGGGAGAAAGACGAGGCTTTCTACTCCAGCTGCCTGGCATGAGGAGAGAGGCATTGATTCTGGAGAAGGATGGTGCCTTGTGCTCAAGCCAACTGGCCGCTCAGCTGAGTTACAAGGGATGTGGAGGGAGCTGGCGGGGGAGGGGGGGAGATGACAAAGAACAGAGTCCCTACCCACCCTCCCGGATGTGTCGGGGGATGAAGCAGGGCAGGATGGCTTTGTCAGGAGTTTTCAGGAGCAGTGGGATTCTGCAGGGAAGACTGGGCGGCAGCCCTGAGCTCTGGGCTCTCCACAACCACAACACAGGAACCCCTAGCCCCCTATCTCTCAGCTATCCACAGATCCAGCCGGTGGGACCCAGCAGAGGGGAAATAAGCCCCTTCCCTCCCCGCTGTCCCGCCCTCCACCACCTGATGGTTTCTGGAGCAACCTGAGCCTGGTGGCTGCAAACCACAATCAGCTTAATGAGCTTCACTCCCTCCGGTCTCCGTGGGGAAGAGAAAGGACCCAGCTGGACACACTTCCTGCCTGCTCCGTGGTGAGGTGACAGCCAGGCCAGGCGCAGCACGGGATGGGATACTGGATGGGGCAGAAAGGGGAGAGGTTGCTTTTCCTCTCTTTGGAAGGATCAAAGTCCTGGTTGTAAGGGCATTAGGCAGTGCTCCTGGGGTGCAGACTCCTCCTCCTTGGGACCCCAGCTGCTCCACAGGCTGACAGAGGCCCCAGGCCAGTCTCCACCATCTTTACCAAGTCCATCACCTCCACCTCCACCTCCACCACCACTCCCACCATCCCCAACAGCCCCACCTCCACCAACAGAACCCCGACCTGACATTTGACCTTGTTGTAAGAGGGCTTGGGGCATCACGTGGTTTGTGACTTCTTCTGAGAGGCACCCAGGGGCACAAGGGCTACTTGCTTAGCTGCAAGGAAAGGCTGGCGCCTCCAATCCGCCTTAGAGTTCTGAAAGAAAAAAAGCCGGCACGGGGCACCTTCCAGACCACTGCGGAAGAAAGGCCTGCAAGGGGCAGCGGTACACCAGCCACGGCGTCGGAATGGGCCTCGGAGGCGTCAGGAGCGTACGCCTGGCTGGTGCAGACAGTTAAGCGCTGAGTTACTACTGTGGCGGGATGGTGGTTCAAACCGATGGACCTGCTTCCAAAAGGTCACGACCATGAAAACCGACAAGGCCATCGGGGCCACGGCGACTGCACAGTGCTGCAGGCCTGCTAGGAAGAGAAGACTGGCCTGGAGGACAC
>PVJH01031815.1:0-23361 GCA_004026705.1 Nesogale talazaci
GATGAATATTTTTATTGCTATAAATCGTGTGTCAAGATTTTGAAAGGTTGTATGTTCATTATCTTTTAAAGCTTGAGAACATTAAAAATTTTTCCCCATCACTCAGCAGTTTTTAAAGAAAGGTGTTACTTAATTTCAGTGTCTTTCATTTTTGCCCTCATTCTTCTTACTACTGGTTTTTAATATAGCACTGTGATCTAAGAACATGCCTAATAGTATTTTGATGTGTTCAAATTAATCGAGGTTGGTTTGTGGTTTAACATGGATCTATTCTGCAGAATGTCTCATACACATTGGAAAAGAATGTATGCTGTAATCGGACATACAGCATAGGGGTGAAATGTTCTGAATGTGATCATGTCAAGCCGGTTGATGTGTTGGTTAGCTTTTCTGTTATTTGTTGAGTTTCTTTCTAGTTGTTCTCCCCTTCCTCAGAAGTGGTGTGTTAGGGAACTTTTCTCCCAGAAACACTTTGGTATGTGTGCACACATGCATGTGTGCACTCATGTGATTCTGTTTTGGAATCCTGATTACATATTGCTCTTCTTGATGGTGTCCTACTCATTCATTATGATTCCTTCATTTCTTTTTGGTTCTTCTTAGTGGTTGTTCCTCTCCCAGATTGGTAATGAGAGCTCTCTCTTTTACCTCACTAATTCACTCTTGTAACTTTATTTTACTCCTTTTTCCTTTCAATGCTTATCTATTTCTGAAGTCTTTATACTAATCTTAGGTCTACCTACCTGATGTTTTTGAACAGGTTCTAATTTTTTTTGGTCAATTTTTTTCTGGTACCTTCATGAACTCTTAAGATTTTCCTGTGGTTTTCTTGAAATTGTCCACATCTTTCTTGATATTTCCCTTGAGCTACTGGAGTATCTAAATAGAATTCTTTTGAATATATTATCAAGTAGTTCCAATTTCCTCCTTTCCTTTCTCCTGCAGGTTTCCTTTTGAGAAGAGTATAGTTTTCATGGGTGACCTTTTTTATTTTATAAACCAGTCAATTATTTGACTGTATGGTGACCTCTGGACATAGGTGGGATTTCAAGTGAAAAAGGCATCTTTGGCTGAGGGTCTCTAGCCTACCTGTAGTCTCTACTCATCCAGTAAGTCTGATCTTCTGTAGGAATTTGAATTTCTCTCTATGATTTTCTCCTTTCTAATGGGACCTTCTAGTCGGGTTCTGGTCAAAACATTTTGTCATGGTAGCTGGAAACTCGCTCGTATTTATAGCTTTTTGGCTAGAATGAGCCAAGATTCATGTGAACCACAGGTTCAAAAACCGAATTGTACTAGCACTCTCTTTTTAAGGAAAGCAAAGAGAAAGTCAGGGCCCACCGCCAGCATGCATACTGTAGTGCAACATTTAGAATAAAGTGTAGAGTGAGAGGGGGGGACAGAAGGAATATGAGGACCCCCATTGGAGGTTGGGGATGACTAAGGAGAGAGCAAGCTGCCCCAGGCCAGGTGATGCCCCAGCACCAGGGAAAGGACTCTAGAGGTGTGGAAGATTGCAAACTCTATTGCCTCCCTTGATATGCTGAGTTATCTATTGAAAAACCATGTGCCAGGTCTCGTGTTAACCGGGGCTGAAGCTGGACTAGACACTCTCGACTCTGGGTGCAAGAGGAAATATGGCAGGAGGAGCACAGTGGGGAGACTTCCTGGTGGAGGTGACATCAGAGTTGGGTCTTCAAAATCAGACAGTGCTTTGACTTGGGCAGTGGTGTGCTGGAAAGGGGTTTCCTTGTGGGAAGAGTGTAGGAAAGGCACACGGCTGGGTGGGACAGGGATACCAAGGCACACATTTGGTTGGTGAGTGGTTGAGGAAGAGCGTGTGAGGCAGAAGACTGGAGCATTTGTTAGGAGTGACTGTGAGGTCTGGAGGCTTACATACTATCTAATTACTGTGGGAGCCTGTGTCCTTCCAGTAGGAGGGTAATCTGGTGGTAGGGCTTTTCAAACGAATCCTGCCCAGAGGATAGATTAGAAATATTGAGGGCAGTCAAGAAGGCTGGTAGGAATGTCCAAGAACTGATGCTGAGATGTGGTCTAGAGCAATACCAGGGCACGGAGCAGCTGATCCATATGACCTATGTCTTTCTGGCATAGAACATTGAGCTCATGGTTTTTCACCCCCTCCTGTCTGCCAGAAAGCAGCCGATGGCCTTACCTCCTAATGAGAAAGTCCTGTAGATGCTAAGCACGCTCCTGCCTCACCTGGAGGTCCAGGCCCTGGTCCACACCTTCCTGGCGGCCTCCTTTACCTCCTTGTTCCGCAGACTGTAGATGACAGGGTTGAGCATGGGCGTGACCACAGCATAGAGGACTGTGAAGACCTCGTCAGAAACATAGGCTTCCTTGTTGGTGGGCTTCATGTACGTGTAGATGACGGCACCGTAGAAGAGCACCACCACGGTCAGGTGAGCCGAGCACGTGGAGAAGGCTTTGCGGCGCCCTGCACCTGAGGGCACCCTCAGCACGGTGACCAGGATAAGTGTGTAGGAGAGGCAGATGAGTGTCAGAGGCATGGGCAGCAGCAGAATGCTGCCAGCCAGCAAGAGGGCCTCACTGACGGATGTATCACCACACGACAGCTTGAGCACTGCCAGGATCTCACAGGAGAAGTGGTTGACCACGTGGTGGCCACAGAAGGGCAGCCTCATGGCAATGACCGTCTCGGTCACTGACTTGAGGAAGGAGAAGGACCAAGCCACTGCCACCAGCAGCAGGGAGAGCTGGCGGCTCATGAGCAGTGGGTACTGGAGAGGCCAGCAAATGGCCAGGTAGCGATCGTAGGCCATGATGGCCAGCAGCAGGCACTCCGTGGAGCCCGTGGACAAGCCCAGACACATCTGGATGCCACAGCCCGTGAAGGAGATGGTCTTGTGGCTCGACAGGAAGTGCACGAGCATCAGGGGCGCGAATGAGGATGTGTAGCAGATGTCTAGGATGGAGAGGTTGCTGAGGAAGAAGTACATGGGGGTGTGCAGGCGGACGTCCAGCACGCTCACGGCCACGATGCCTGTGTTCCCCAGCAGGGTCACCAGGTACATGACTGAGCAGAACAGGAAGAGCAGGGGCTCCAGGACTGGGTAGTCAGAGAACCCTTTGAGAAAGAACTCAGAGACCCGTGTGCTGTTGAGCGTCTCCATGCTGCAGGGTTTGGAGGGACACAGGCCGGGAGGAGGCAGTGAAGATGTGGAGTCACCCCGGAGCCCGTCCTGGGAGGAGGCGGACTGCCAGCCTCTTTGCCAGCTCTGTGACTTTAGACTATTTCTCTCTTTTCCCTGGGCTTCAGTTTATTCATCTGAAAAATAGGGAAGATTAATTTCAACCGGTGTTTCCCTAAGGGAGTGTGAAGGAGAAGTGTCACAGGCAATGTGAAAACTCAATGGCAGGAAATACTGAATTCAACCAAAGAACTCCAGCCCTCCATGCCGGCATGCCCGAGCCTTTCCTCTGCCGGGACTCTGCCAGAGCAGCGTGGAGCGTGCGAGATCTCTGAGTGGACTTGACCAGGAATGCTGCTTTCACAGAGCACCAGTGCTCCCCCCCGCAGAGCAGTGTGCCAAGTAATGGCTTGGAATCAAGATGCCCACATCGTATCTGCTGTAGCATCATCAGGGGAGAGTCTGAAGTGTAGCTTCTGTGCTCCCCCACACTCTCTGACTTTCTCCCTCAGTGGTGGTCCTAACACTGCTGGTGTAGTTCAGTGGTCCCCAGTGTCTGGAGGTCCCTGGAGTGCTGGGGGCCGTGCTGACCTCAAGGAAGCCTGAGACCCTGCTTGCACTCTTCCCATTGTTAGGAATACCCTTGTTTGTCCCTCAGATCCCAGAAATCTCACCTGTGTCCTTAGGTCAACTCTGATCTCGTGCACAAATCATACATCATGTGTTGGCTTGGGGGTGGGGTGGATAAGGAAGACTTCTCTGAACTCTGAGCCATCATTGGGCTTGTCATCTGTCCTCCCCAGGACCAGCCTTCTGTCCTCTGCCCATCCTCCTATTTCCTCTGCAGGGAGCCAGCACTGTGGGGTTTCCAGAGCTCCTGGGGTTTCAGCATGGAAAGTACTCTAAGAGGTCAACTGGTTGAGTCTCCCCCTCTGCCGGTGGGGAAACAGTGTTCACAAGGGCTGATATAATGTACTCCTGCCAGCAGTGGGATATGTGCACTAAGTTCAGGGCAGATGTTTGCTTCTTCCCTGCCCCCAAATGTTAGCTAAACTACATGAACATCTTTCTCTCACATCCTCCCCACCATCCTCTTAGCCACCACAGGGCAGGTTTCAAGCTCTCTTTGGTGTTCAGGGGCCCCTGGCGTAGTCATGGTACCAGATCATGTAGTAGGGACATTGTGGGCCTGGGCTGAGGGTCTGACTTCTCTGAATTAATTTCCTCCTCCTATTATTCACCTGCTTGTTTATTTCATTTTCAAAGTGATCACATTGCTAGGTACTATGAGGACAGATGAGCAAAGTCCACAGGATATTGCATCCCACCCATGACTCCAGGAGACCACCACCAGGCAGGGACCTCGGAGGTGCCCAGCCCTAGAGCAGGGAGCACACTGCCCAGCCCGAGAAGCAGCAGCAGGAGGAGCCTCTGAGCAGGGACGAGGTCCCAGGAGCAGCTTTGTTTCCCAGCCTGGAGCTTGCCTTCCTTCCTTCCTCAGCAGGGATGGGGTCTGAGGAGTGGTGGGGGGCTGTGGAATGCTGGAGAACCAGGAAGTTGTGCCCAGACAGCCCAAATAGCCTTCCTGCTTTTTCTTATCTCCTGGTCAGATCCTACCTAAAAACACATTCAAAAGCCATCTCTCCAGGGGGGCCCCTGCCAGGAGACTTCTTCCTGTTTTCTCACTGGCCATCTGCACCCTCTCCTCTGATTTAGAGCTCACCCCTTACCCGTGCCCTACCCTCTCCCTTCTGCCTCCATTGCCAGTGATACAGACTAAGCGTTTTCTTTTCTTTTGAAACCCGACTTTATTTCTTTAGTAATAAATTGTGACAAGTTTGGGTTTAGCACACATCCTTTCAAAAAATTATCATTTTTGGAGGGACTCATACAACTCTTATCACAACCCATTCATCCATCCATCCATCCCTTGCATGCCAAACACATTTGTCCATTTGTTACCATCATCATTCTGAAAACAGTTGCTTTCTTCATAAGTCCTAGGTACTAGCTTTCATTTTTTCCCTAAGCTTAACCTCAAACTTGACCAGAGTCTCTCTCTCTCTCTCTCTCTCTCTCTCTCTCTCTCTCTCTCTTTCTTTGGCTCTTGATGCTGTGCTAAACTGAGGGTGAGTAGCCAACACAGGTATATAGACCGGCCTGGGGTCTTAAAGAGCAGCTGGACAACCCTTCCTTATATCTGTAGGAACTGAGGTCCAGCGGCAGAAATTCAGCTACAGAGGGTCCGCAAGCCCCAGAAAGTCCCTTGTCTCCAGACTCCCAGCCCAGTTTCCCCCCTCCGCCCCCACACCCCATTCCTTGTTCACCTTCAGGCTCCTCTGGACTCATGGCCCTGGCTGTAGGGAGGGTGTTTCAGAAGGTTTGAGATGAGACGCTTTCTTCACCGGCTGGAGGTAACGAGGACTGGTGCAGCCTCCTCTACAAAGGAAATCTCATGGAGTAGGACTTTGCGTGTTCACTGACCCAGCCCTCCAAACTGGGAGAGCATACCTACACCTCCCTAGAGTTCATGCAGCATTTTAGAGAATCTGAGAAAAGTCATTGTAGCCATTAGAATTTAGTAAAATGATGCAAATTGTTTAGCATTCACTCTGCAATGTATCCCATTTGGATGATCCTAACCCCCCCTCCGGTAGGTTCACGGATACACAGAGCATTGGATAGTTTACTGTGAGTAACCAGGACCCTTGGAGCGGGGCACCTCCCCGCTCCATCCTGGCTAACACCCTCCCATAAGTCATTTGCCAAATGAAGAGGTACCTTTCAAAGCTCCCTGTGCACCAGGGGATTATGCATCCCCCAAGGCAATTCAGAGGGAGGATATATGTATGTATATATACATGTCCTCAGACTTAAAAGTTTGGGGTGCTTCAGGGATGATGTCCCAAAGACCTAATTATTAAGTTTGTGGAGAAATCTTAATTGGCGTGGAAAAGTTGGAGAAAGTATCTGAGGGCCAAGACTCCATCCTCCCAGTCCCCATCCAGAGATGGCCCAGGAAGGTTTATAGAATGAACATGAATGAGCAATTAAGCACATAAACAACTATCGATAAATAAATTAAAAAACAAATGAATGAGTTAGTAAACAAATGATGGTCTGAATTGTTTTCTGGCCAGGGAGTTAGATACTGGCTCAGTTTTCACAGGGGTCATTTTTTCAATGATTACTCTCAATAATTAATAATTTGAAACTGTGGCATATAAATTGACTTCTGAATATAGAGATTTCCACCTAGGGATTTCAATACACACTGGACAATACAAGGTACAGAGATGTTCACTATGGACAGACTCAGGGGTTTAAACCTGGGAATGAAATACACGAGGGCTCACATATTTCTAGCAAAGTTGAAATTTACCTTTTGATGAAACCAAAGAATACTCCATTAGCGGTAAGAAAGTACACTTATATTTTAGCCTATGCATTGTGTATGGTTAATAATGTATAATATCCCAGTCTTCCTTAAGAAATAGTATTATACTTAGCACACTTTGATGAACACAGACTATTTCCAAAGCATTACATGAACAGAATTGAGTATATGTGTAATGAAGAGACACGAATACAGATCTCTATACTTTACAAGTTCAGTGTCTCTAAGACTACATCACAGCCATTGTTAACATGAAGAAAACATGGCGCGATTTCTTTTTAGTTCAAAGTTCCTCTGGCCATGCTCCACAGAGGGGCCTCAAAGGTGAAAAGCAATCAGATTGCCACCAAAAGAGATATGTTGGGCAGGCTCATGTGTCTCCTCTTCTCTTAATAAAGGAGTTACTGCCATTTCAGCCTGGCGAATCCAGAAGACGGCATTCCAGTGAGACGTTTATTATCAGTATTGATTGCCCTAAAGGAATTTGAGTTTCTTCTTCTTGTGAGATATTACTTTGTGATGGTAGATGCTTGTCGGGGTTACTTATTAAAATGTCTTGATCTACAATAAAAGAACCAGTTTTCTCCTCCCACAACATCTCGCAGTGATCTTAAGTGAGTGGTGAATCTGGAAGCATGTTACAGTTCAGCTGGCTGGCTGGAAGAAGACACCCAGGATTGGAGAACATCAGAACAGGAAGTCCTTGGGGCCGTCATGACCAATACTTCCTCGTGTAGCCTGGAACACTGGAGTATCAGGAGCCCAGAGTCTCTTAGTGAGACTGAAGGCTTTGCTGTGTGATACTGAATGCCCAACTGGAGTCTTAGATCTCTCAGTCAAGGCAAAGTAGTTCTTCCAGGAGACCAGTGTCTCCACCTGGTCTTTCTTCCCTTTGATGAGAATTTCCCTCTTCTAGTTCCTCTTGGAGGATATATCCAGATTCTATTGGAGATTTACAACCTATTTGAGGGCCAGATAGGTTGGCTTTATTTTAAACTTGGTGTGGGACTGGACAGTGTTTCTTTTTGTTGAGTCTGGGTCGCTATGAGCTGAGGGCCAACTCTTGATGGGGGCTAACAACAGGATCTTGTTACCATTCGATTTGTATCTAACTTTATAACAAATTGAATCCCAGGGTTGGGTAGACTAGCAAAACAAATGAATAAACACTCATATGTGTATAAGAAAGAAGTTTATATGCAAGTACAATTGAACATTGAGCAAACATCTCAGAACAAGTCTGTAAGTCCGATATTAGTCCATATGCCCAGTGTCAGTCTTTAAAGTCCTCTTCAGACTCGTGAAACACATGCAATGATGCTGAATATGCAGGACGATCACAGGCTAGAGGATCCAGTGGTGGTGTAAACATCTCTGTGTTGGCAGGGGTCTCTGCATGGCATCTCAGCACCCAGGGCTGCATCAGGGTGGGTCCATGGGGCTTTTCCTCAAGAGTGTCTCACAGGAAGTGAGCCTTGTCAGTCAAGTACCTTCAAGCGAGTGAACTGAGAAAGAGTATCTCCTGCCTCCAAAAAGGAAGTGCTGGATTTCCCAGAATTCCTAGGAGAAGGCCATGCGCACACAGAGATCTCATTGGCTATCTCCTGGTTGACAGGCTAGACTCTACGCCTACACTCAATCCAAATTAACCCAGATCAGGTGACTGCCACAGACTGTCTGTGAACTGTTCAGCTACATGAAAGGTTTCCTTGTTTGAATTCACTCAGAGATGCCTCAGAAGAAAGACTTGGTGATCTGCTTCTGTATTGTCACAGCCATGAACACCCGGGGAGCTCATTTCTCATCTACCACACACTGGGTTACCACAGCCTGTTGCGCAATTATCTCCCCCCTCTTTGTTAGGTGTTCTTTCCTTAGTAACATTAATCAATTGCCCTTGCTCCATTCACATTTAATCTTTTAAGTTGGAAAATGGGATTAAAAGATAAGGGGAATTTTTGTTTGTGTTTTAGGTAGTAAAGTTTTCTGTACATTTTAGAGTTTAGTCCATTTTCAGATATGTTATTGCCAAACATTTCCCCTCGGTCTTTAGGTTTTTTACTATTTGAATTCATGACTTATACATTATTAGTTATGTGTGATACTTTTTTCATGCCATGTAATAGGGTTCTTAAGTGTCCCTAAATTTTCTTCTCTTTTTTTTAAAAACAGTTTTATTGGTATTTCATCCACATGTCATACAATTCATTAGTTCAATCATATCAAGATGAGTGGTACAATTTTTTTTAATTATTTAATCATTTTATTGGGGACTCATACAACTCTTATCATGATCAATACATACATCAATTGTATGCAGACCTCATTTGCACATCTTTGCCATCATCATTCTTGAAACATTCTCCTTCTATTTAGGTAATAGTTCTCCATATTTCCCCTTCCTCCCCACTCTCCTTCCCCCATGAATTCTTAATAATTTACAAAGTATCATTATTTTGTCCTATCATCCACTGTCCAATGTGTCCCTTCACCCACTTCCCTGTTGTCCATACCCCAGGGAAGAGGTTATATGTAGATCTTTGTAATTGGTTCTCCCTTACTACTTCACCTTCCCACCTCCCTCCCAGTATCACCACACACACCCCCACTGGTCCTGAAGGGATCATCTGTCCTGAATTCCTCATGTTTTCAGCTGTAGTGTACATCCCCTTGTCTAGCTGGATTTCTCAAGTAGAACTGGGATCATGATAGTGGGTGGGAGAAAGCATTTAAGAACTAGAGGAAACTTGCATATTTCATTGTTGCTACACTGTAACTCATCTCCTCCCTGCCACCCCTCTGTAAGGGGATGTCATTTCACCTATTGGTGGACTTTGGGTCCCCAATCTGTACTCCCCTTCATTTATAATAATATAATTTTTAGTTTTTTGATGTCTGATACCTGATCCCTTCAACACCTCATCGTCACATAGGCTGGTGTGCTTCATCCATGTGGGCTTTTTGACTCTGAGCTGAATGGCCACTTGTTTACTTTCAAGCCTTTAAAACCCCAGACACTATATTTCTTGATAGCTGGGCATCATCAGCTTTCTTGACCACATTTGCTTATGCATACGTTTGTCATCAGCAATCATATCAGGAAGGTGGGCACGCAAAGTTATGATTTTTAGTTCTTTGAGGCCTGATAACTGATTTCTTTGACACCTTGTGGTCACACATGCTGGTGTGCTTCTTCCATGCGGGCTTTGTTGCTTCTGAGTTAGATGGCCACTTGTTTGCTTTCAAGCCTTTAAGACCCCAGATGCTACATCTTTTGATAGCTGGGCACCATCAGCTTTCTTCACCACCTTTGCTTATGCACACGTTTGTCTTCAGTGATCGTGTTGGGAAGGTGAGCATTATGGAATGCCAATATAATAGAATGAAGTGTTCTTGCATTGAGGAAGTTCTTGAGTGGAGGTCCAATGCCCACCTGCTGTCTTATTAGTGACCCTATAACTATATGCACATAGATCTATTTCCCCACCATCATATATAAATATATTCACCTATGTACATGCCTGTATTTAAACTTCTATTAAAGCCCTTTAACCACCAGTTCTTTTCTCTATTTCCTTTTACTTTCCTCCTGTCCCACTGTGATGCTCAGCCTCCATTTGGGTTTCAGTACTTTCTCTCTGTTACATTACTCTTGTTCAATCCTATCGGTCCTCTCACACCCACCTTGTCACTGATTTTAAATCACTTGTTGTTCCCTTATCCCTGGGTTGGTCAACACCACCTCTTTTTCCCCTCCTCCCTATCTCCCATGTCTCTCCCCCCCCCCCCCCCGAACCATCAGTCCCATTGTTTTCTCCTTCAGACCATTCATCCAGTCTATCTTATCTAGATAGACCTGCGGAGATAACAATATGTACAAAAAAACCAAGCTATCCTAAGATGAAGTGACTAAAGAAAGTAAAACAACAATAGCAACAAAAACCCAATATCCAAAAAATATATCTATAAATAAGTTTAAAAAAATAAAAATAATAACAAATAAAGACCTGCAAATAGTTTAAGGTCTGTGTTTTGACCTCTAGGAGTGTCCCCCGGTTAAGTTAGATGGGGTGCCACACCCTGGCTCCAAAGTATATTCTTGGCACTCTGTCAGGAACTCCATGCCGTGTTGCACACCCTTAGTGTTTTGCCATGGTATGGTTGGCTCAGACAGGGTACAATCCTGACCCTGCTCCTCCACTGTTGTCCCTGTAGGGCCTTGGGTCAGTGAGGGATGCCATGTTTCATAGTAGGGCTGGTCATATGGTCCTCTCTGTGCATTGGTTGTTGTGAGTGGGAATACCGTCCTCAAGGCTCAGGAGGCACTCCATTCCCTCTTCCTCCCCCTTCATTTGTTCTCATGTGCTCTGGTCAGGCATGGCCCACCCCCCATGCTGCAGCTTCAGTGCTGTCCTCCAAAGCAAATACCCCTGGGGGGAGAGTTGGGATTGGGGTTGGGGCCTCAGGCGCCTCCACTGGCTTCCCGGTTACATACCGTCACGCTGCTTTCACATGCCTTCTTCCTGTGGCATTCTCTACTAACTCTGGGCTTCTTCCCTCTCCTATGACGTAAACATTTTTCCATTTATTTGAAGAAATATGAGGGTAATTGTATCAAAATTGCATTAAATTTATATTAAGTACCTCGGGTAGAACTGACATCTTTACTATATTGAGTCTTCCGATCCATGAATATGGGATATTCTTCCATTTGTTGAGGTTACTCTTCATTTCTTGTAATAGTGTTCTGTAATTTTTCTCATATAGATCTTTTGTTCTTTTAGTCAAGGTACATTCCTAGATATTTCCATTTGTGCTTGGCTATTGTGAGGGGTACCACCTTTTCTTGAATCTCCTCTTTTGTGGACTTATCCAATGTGTATAGCAGTACAATAGACTTCTGATTGTTGATCTTCTATCCTGTCACTCTGCCATACTCCTCTATTGCTTCCAATACCCCCTTTGTCGAACTCTTGGGATATTCCATATATCAAATAATACCATCTGCAAATAATGATATTTCACCTCTTCCTTCCTCAGGTGAATACTTTTGATGTCTTTTCTTTGCCTTATGCTGTTAGGTAAAACCTTCAGTATGATATTAAATAAGAGTGGGGACAAGAGACATCCTCATCTAGTCCCCTTTTTCAGTGAGATTATGTTAGTCTTTTCTCCACTGACTACCACGTTGGCTGTTGGTTTTTCATATATAGCTTTATTATCTTGAGGAATTTCCCTTCCCTTCCCTTCCTAGCTTCTCAAGTGTCTTAAGCAGGAATTGGTATTGGATATTGTTGAATGCTTTTTCCACATCTATCTATATTATCATGTGGTTCTTATAGTTTTTCATGCCAATGTGGTGAATAATATCAATGGTCTTTCATATGTTGAACCATTCCTGCATCCTGGGTATGAACCCCAGTTGGTCATGGTGAATTATTTGTTTTATATATTTATATATACGACTAGCCAGTATTTTATTAAGGATTTTTGCATCAATGTTCATTAGGGATATTGTTGAGTAATTCTCAATTCTTGTGGGATCCTTGCCCGGTTTCAGTATCAGTGTTATACTAGCTTCGTGGAAGGAGTTTGGGAGCTTGCTGTCTTTTTCTATGTTTTGGAAGAGTTTGTGTAGGACTAGTGTCAGTTCTTCCCTGAATGCTTGGTAGAATTCTCCTGTAAAGCCATCTGTTCCTGGTGGGATTTTTTTGTGGGTAATTCTTTGATAACCTTGTCTGTTTCTTCTAGTGCTATGG
The DNA here is from genome assembly GCA_004026705.1 of Nesogale talazaci. Lineage (NCBI taxonomy): Eukaryota > Metazoa > Chordata > Mammalia > Afrosoricida > Tenrecidae > Nesogale > Nesogale talazaci. The sequence continues at coordinate 12,333 of PVJH01031815.1, forward strand.
GCCTGTTGAGATTCTTGATGTCAAATGGGGATAGTCTAGAGAGGGGCTGTTTTTCCAAGAATTTGTCTATGTCTTCCAAGTTGTTGAATTCATTGGAGCACAGTCCTTTGTAGTACTATGTAATTATCCTTTTGATTTCATTAGGGTCCGTTGCAATATCCCCTTTCATCCCTCAAGCTTGCTATGGAAATTTGTTGCCTCCATTCTTTGGTTAAATCTGCCAGCAGTTTGTCAATTTTGTTAATCCTTTCAAAGAACCAACTTTTAGCAGCATTAATTTTTTCCATTGTTTTTTATTTTCCCTCTCCTGAATATCAGCCCTGATTTTTATTATTTCTTTTCTTTTGTTATTAGGAGGGTTGGCCTGTTGACTCTGCTCTAGTTCTAAATTCTGTGCAAGCATATCAGTTATGAGACACTTCTCCTTTTTAAAGTGTGCATGTATTGCTATGAAATTTCCTCTGATCACTGCCTTTGCTGTGTCCCATAATTTTTGATATGTCATATTTTCATTCTCATTGGTTTCTAGAAATTTCCTAATTTCATCTCTGATCTGGACCTGTACACATTTCTTTTGCAATAGAGAGTTATTAATTCTCCAATTATTTGCTCTTGTTTTCTTCATCTTCCTTTTGTTGATTTCCAGCCTTATGGCATGGTGGTCTGAGAGAGAGGTCTGTATGATATCAATGTGCTTAAATGTATGTAGATTCGCCTTATGTCCTAGCATGTGGTCTATCTTTGAATAGGTGCCATGTGGGCTAGAAAAGAATGTGAATTTTTTTTGTATTCGGATGAAAAGTTTTGTAGAGATCTATCAAGTCAAATTGTCTAAGTATAGCATTCAGATCTCTAGCTCCTTGTTGAGTTCCCTCCCCTGTGATCTGTCTTTCTCAGAGAGTGGTGTATTAAAGTTACCCACTATGATTGTTGATTTCTTTTTTCATCTTTTAGAGTGTTTGGTTTACATAGTCAGTGGTCTCTCATTGGGGGGATATATGTTTACAATACTTATTGATTCATTCTCTTAAGTATTATATAGTGTCTCACCTTATCTGTTTTTATAGTTTACACTTTGAGGTCAATTTTATCTGAGATTAGAATTGCTGCCCATGGTTTTTGTTTATTGTTGTTTGCTTGATATTCCTTTCTCCAGTTTTTGATTCTCAGCCTACTTTTGTCTCTATTCTTCAGATGTGTCTCCTGTAGACAGCAAATTGATGGGTTGTGCTTCCTAAGCCTATCTACTAGCCTCAGTCTTTTAATTCCTGAGTTTAACCCATTGATATTTAGGGCTATTATCTCCAACTGTGGAATATGTAATGTCATCTTATACCTTTTGTGTTAGGTGCTTACCTACCTCCTTTTCTTTTTAGTGTGTTGTGCATTAGTGGATGAGGGCTGATCATTCTTGATTTCTTTCCACCCTTAAGCCATTCCTATTTTCAGGGCTGTTTTCTCTTTGTTATCCTCTGAGTGAGGTTGTTCTATGTGATATTCTCTTATTTATGCTTAATGAGTGCTGTTCTTATGCCCATGCTGGGTCAGCAAGGATCTTTTGCAGGCCTGGAATTCTAATGTATTCTTTGAGTTTTTCCTTGTCTGGGAAAACTCTTACTTCTCCATCCAAATTAATAGTTAATTTGGCTGGATAGAGTATTCTTGGGTTTGCGTTATTTTTCTTCATTTTTGGAATATATTACTCCACTCTCTCTTCTTCTTCATAGTATCCACTGATAAGTCTGAGCATATTCTTATTTGGGAATCTTTATATATGATTTCTTGCTTTTCCCTAACTACTGTCATGATTTTCTCCTTTTCCTCAAAGTTGGATAGTTTAACTATTATGTGTCTCGGTGACCTTTTTGGGATTCAGTCTAGCTGCTGTTCTTTCAGCCACCTGAATGGTTGCCTGGTTTTCATTCATTAAGCTGGGGAAGTTTTCCTCCAATAATTCTCTGACTATTGTTGCAGATGACTACTTTGTTGTATCTTCCTCTGGTAGACCAATAATTCTTATGTTGTTCCAGACATCGCTTACATTTTCTTCAGTTTCTCTTATGATTTTATTAGTTTTTTGTTCGTGTTTGTTAAAGTCTGCTTGGCTATCCTCTAGGTCACTGGTGTGGTTTTCAGCCCCTCCCCCCCTGTTGATTCGTGAAGTCCATGAGTCTGCTGTTGTTTTTCGTTATCTTGTCCCTAAGCTCTTGTATTTCCCTTTGTCTCATCTATCAATTCATCCTTTTTCTGTATTGTTTCCCTCATGTCCTGCATGACTCCAAGCAGCATTCTGAAAATTTCTTTCTGCGGCATATCAATGTCTGCTTTTATGCACATCATTAGGTTCAGGACATCTTCCGCTGTTGCCTTTTGTTTCTCTTGTTTTTTCATTGTGGTTGTTATGCTGATTGTTGTTTGTGTCGCGTTGTTTTTGAGGAACCAGGTGCCATTTTCCAGGGACTGGGACAGCACTGGCTCTCTCTGGGAGACGTGTAGGAATGTGTCTTCGAACTTCCTGTGATTAATTTCACTATGAAATTAGCCTACCACTTTATTCTCTAGTGGCTTCACTCTTTTCCTGGTGAACCAGTATTTCATTATTTGCAGAGCAAGTCGGATGGACCTCTCAGGGACCACTGGTTGTATTGTTGTGCACCCACAAGGGCGGCACTGCACTGCGTGATCTCACTAGGAACTGAGCTAGTGCAGCCCACAGCAGCCTGGGGCAATGCGGGGGATGCGCAGAGGTGCCTGCTGCAAGGGGTGCACCACAGAAAGTTCATGGTCTACCCGCTCCTGAGTAGAGCACTGTGAATGGTCGATTGAACTTCCTGAATTGGGCAGATCACCATGGAGACTGGGCAGTGACTCCTGCAGCGCGGAACTCCAGCCAGCGCTGGTGGAACCACCCTGGGCCACACAAGGCACCAAGGCAGGTCAGAGAAAGTTGGAAACACAGAGGACATAGAAGAGCTCTCCCACCCACACATGCTATAATTCTCCTGTAAGAAATTGGGCAGACAATACCCAGTTGGAGAGTGGGTAGGCTTCTTTAGCCTCGGGCCATACTGCACAGGGTGGGGTTCTCCCAGTTGGGTGTAGCAAATGTAATTGCTCTAGACTAAGGGTAGGGGTCTGGAGGCCCCCAGTGGTGTGTGGGCTGAAAGACCTGGAGGAAAGGACACCAAGAAACCAACCCTGCTGAAATAGCAGGGGGATAGAGAAAAGCGAGGAAACCCAAAGTAACTACACAGCTGAGCCCCAAACCCTGAGTGTGGGCCTGCAAGGGTTCAATCTCTGCCCTGTGGTGTGGCGGGAAGCCATGGCTCTGATGAGATAAAGCCCTTGTGCTGGCTCCATTTGTCCTGGCTGCAGCTGCACTGGAGAGAGTGGCAGACAGTGGCAGGCCCAGGGTCAAATCCTAGCCGGGCTTCACTGTGCTAAGCCAAACGTCCCCAACCCCTCAAAGCCCTGTGGACCTGTGCCCCTCCTGTGATCCGGCGTTGCTGAATTTCTCTCTCAGTTACTCTCCTGGGCTGATCTCTACTGAGTCCCTCTGGTGATTGTGTCACTCACTCGCCATCCTCCCAGAAGTCCTCAAGTAGTACAATCTTTTTTTTTTGACATCACTGCCCTCTGGTGGGAGTAGGAGGCCTAGCTTTGCTCCTGGAGAGCTGCTGGATTTGAGCTGCCAACCCAGTGGGCCACAGTTGCACACTCAACCACTATGCCACTGTGGCTCAGCCCAAGCAGTACCATCTTGAACTACATAAATTCCAGAATATTTCTTCTTCAACAAATAACTTATTGTTACTTGTGTAATTTTCCCTTCCCATTGGTGCCAAAATATACACAATAAATTACTCTCCTATTCAAGAACTTCTACATGTATAGTTCAGTACTATCAATTATAACTCTTGTGTGTACCACCATTCTTAATATTCCTTTCCAAATTGTTCTACAACCAATAAAATAAACTCAATGCCCCCATAAGCAAAAACGTGTTTCTTCACCCATGGTAAGCAGAGGTCAAATGTGGTTTCCTTTTTTAAAAAAAATAATTTTATTCTCTGATGGTTTTCAGAGGGAGGAAGAAGAGGAAGGATTTAAGAACTAGAGGAGAGTTGTATGTTTCATCATTACTATACTACACACTGACTGACTCATCTCCTCCCCACAACCCTCTGTAAGAGGATGTCCAGTTGCCTACAGATGGACTTTGGGTCTCCACTCCACATTCCCCCTCATTCACAATGCTATGATTTTTTGTTCTGTGATACCTGATATCTGATGCTATGGGCACCTCGTGATCACACAGGCTGGTGTGCTTCTCCTATGTGGGGTTTGTTGCTTCTGTGCTAGATGGCTGCTTGTTGGCCTTCAATCCTTCAAAACCCCAGATGCTGTACATTTGATAATCAGAACACCATCAGCTTTCTTCACCACTTTTGCTTATGCACACATTTGCCTTCAGCAATCAAATCGGGAAGGTGAACATCATGGAATGCCAGTTTCATAGAACAAAGTGTTCTTGCATTGAGGGAGTACTTGAGTAGAGAACCAATGTCCATCTGCTACCTTAACATGAAACCTATAAATATATGCACATAGATCTATTTCCCCATTGTCATAGATAAATATATTTACATATGTACATGCCTGTATTGAGACCTCTAGAAATGCCCTTTGCCCCCTAGTTCCTTCCTCTAGTTTCTTTTACTTTCCTCTTGCCCTACTATCATGCTCGGTCTTCCTTTGGGTTTCAGTAATTCCTTTCAGTTACATTGCCCTTGATCAAGCCCCACCAGGCCTCCTGCAACCTCCTTGGCACTGAGGGTGGTGTTCACCACTGTATGAGAAACTGTGTTAAAGGGTCGTGGCATTAGGAAAGTTGAGAACCACTGCTCTACAACCACTGGTACATCCCAACTCTCTTCAGTTTAGCTGTTTGTTCTTTTGCCCCCTTGGTTCAGTGTCATTTGCCAGCCTACATGACTGTAAGAGCCACCTCGCTTCCCAGTCTGGACCCATTCTGCACCATTCTCCACTCTGGAGTCAGAGTGGTGGTGTTTCTTAAAGTGAATTGTTTTTGTTTGTTTGTTTTTTCTTCCAGAAGAGAGCACTATCCTTAGATTAATTGGATAATACTACAAAAATAATGAAGAAACAATGCTAGTATGTTTACAACTAGAGAAAACAATTACTACTTAGCATTCTGTCATGGTTTTTCCAGAGTCCTATTTACATAGTTGTCATATATTCAGATGGCAAACCCTTCAAAGTCATGTTGTGATCCTACGAAGGGGTACCCCCAAAGAATATTAAAAATTGAATAATAACAAAATAACAACAACAACAACAACAACAAACCAACTACCTTCCCTTCCCCCCCCCCCACCCCGGTGAGCATCAAGCAACTTGATCTGTGTTAGTGCACCCAGTGGCATCACCTGGGAAGGTTCTCTCTGGCCACAGCAAAATTTTTTTATAAAAACAGTTTCACTTGAGCCTGTTTTTTGTGATGGCTGATTTAAGGAAATAGTGTGAGGCTGAAAATTTTGTTTACTGCTTGGGGAAAATGCTGCAGAAACTAATGTGATGTTGAACACAGCTTACAGCAACAGTGCTGCAAGAAAAATGCAAGTGTACGAGTGGTTTTCTCCTTTCAAAAAAGGTGTAATGTTATTTGATGACAAACCTCATTCTGAACATTCTTCAACTGCCCGAATGGGTGAAAATGTTAACTCATGGTGCATCTGGAATTTGTTTCATCAGGTGAGACTGTGAATCAAGCTTTCTATGTAGAGGTTCTGAAAAGATTGTAAACCAGTGTGCAACAAAAGAGGACTGATTTGTGGCAGATGGGAGACTGGTTTGGCCACCACGACTATGCCGCAGCTTATACAGTCATGTCAGTGAGTCAGTTTTTGGCAAAAAGCAGCATGCTTCTCTTGCCCCATGCACTGTATTCACCTGACCTCACTCCATGGGACTTTTCATTTCCATGAATGAAGAAGAGCATGAAAGGACAGTGATCTGAGGTGCAGAAAAAAAAAAATGAGGGTTGTGCTATCAGCCATTCTTACAGATGAGTTTGAAAGATGTTTCCAGAACGGAATCACAGATTTGAAAATGTATTAAGTCTAATGGAGCGTACTTTGAAAGTGAGAAGGTTGTTTTGTAAAAAAAAAAATTAAAAAGGAAATATAAAACTTTGGGCTGAGCCCCAGTGGCATCGTGGTTGAGTGCGGGACTACAGCCCACTGGCCTGGCGGTTCAAATCCAGCAGCAGCTCTCCAGGAGCAAGGCTGGGCCTCCCACTCCCACAAGAGGACAGTGATCCGCCCCCCCCTCCCCAAATAACAAAAACAAACAAACACACAGAAAAAAAACAACAGCAGCAACAACAAAACTTTGAGGATTCCGTTTTTTTTGTTGCTGTTGCTACCCTCTTGTACAGTCAGTCTACTTGGTAGTTATTCTGCTAATAAAAATTAAGGATGTTACTTTGGGAACTGAGGTGTGCCTGACCCAAACTCTGCTATTTCCTTTTGCCTCATAGGTGAACGCTGAGTAAGGAAGATGGAAGAAGAATGGATACCTTTCTATTGTGGTGCTGGAAAAGACTATTGACAGTATCATAGCTGCTCAAAGGACGAACAGATCTGTCTTGGAAGAAGTATCGCCAGCGTGCTCCTTAGAAACAAGGATGGCAAGACTTTGCCTTCCAACGTTGGACCTGTTGTCAGGAGAGACCGGTTCCTGGAGAAGGACATCTGCTTGCTAGAGTGGAGGGGCAGCGGGAAAGGGCAAGACCCTCAATGAGATGGAGTGACACTGTGGCTACAACAGTGGCCACTGGCCTCGGAAGAATTTAAAAGATGGATGGCGCGAAACCACGCATGGGGTCCAGCCGACCCAACTCACAGCTGCTTTTATCTGCTCGTTATACTGCAAGCGTTGTGTATCCTCAACCCAAACTCACTGCCATCGAGTCGGTCGTGGCTCACCGTGACCCGAGCGGACAGAGTGGACCGGCTCTTGCGGGCTTCCCCAACGGTGACCCTTGATGGGAGCAGAAAGACTCGTCTCTCTCTTGAGGAACAGCTGGTAGTGCAGAGCGGCTGCCCTGGTGGTGAGAGTCCGACACCAGGGTCCCTTCGCGTCATCCGATACTCCTCCCAAACAGTAAGATTTCTTATCGGGGCATCATTGGATACAAGAAGAATTTAGTTAAATCATTCTTTATGACGGTACACTTGGGCCACTAAAATTTTTTGTTAGTGTGACCAATGTAATGATCACCAAGTCCTTATCCATATCCTCATATCTCTTGACCTGCACGTCTAACTAAAAAGATATATACTTGATTTCTAGAGGTTTAGGTGTTATATAAAAGGAGCTCAATGGCTAAAACCACAAACAAAAAGATTGTGCTTTAGGTGAAAGTTTTCACAGCAAATTAGGTTCCCAGTTAGCAGGGTTTTTTTATTAAGTTTTCTGGGCACTGTTTTCCCCCCCCCTCATTTGTCTAGCTTCCTTACCCCTCCTTGACTCTGTGTGGAAAAACTGAGGATCAGGAGGAGAGTGTATGTGGATGAATGATTTATTCTTATGTTTTAAGAGGATTCTGGGATGGAGGGAGGTGTGAACTAGAGATGCGTCCTAATCATATCATCATAATTAATATTGTTCCTCACTGTATCTTCCCATGATAATGCTGCCTTTATCTCTTACAAGTGCATGGCTGCTTGCTCTCTGCCTGGAACTTTAACTATAGGAGCAGACATGCAATTGTTCTCCCTGCTTACAGGACAGTCACTCCTCCTCACCTGTCCCCAGCCCGGCTGTTAGGCGACTCCTCCAATGAACTCAGGGACCTTTAGGGTTAGAGCACAGTCCACTTTGCTATGCATATAATTACTGTAATTACGGGGACTTGCATGCCCCAAGAGAGAGTTAGCAGTTGATGTTAGGAATATATGATCTCTCTCTCTCTCTCTCTCTCTCTCTCTCTCTCTCACTCTCTCTCTCTCTCTCTGCAAGGACCTGGTTCGTGAAGCCATGGCAGGGGTGAGACATGAAACTTTTGTCTGTCTCACCACCACCCCTTTCGGATGTGAGGCTAGATCTCACACTTCCCATATGTTTCCTTATGTGAGCGAAGATATTCCTGGTTAAGTCTTTTCTACTTGATCATTTAAAGTAGCATTGTCTTCATTGGTGATATTTTAAAAATTTTATAAGCCAATCTGTTATTTGATTGAAAGGTGACCTCTGCTTCAACTTCAGTGTAGCTTCAACTTCAGGTTAAAAAGGCATCGGTGATGACCTCTAGGGTTCCTGCAGTCTCTACTCGTGTAGAAAGTCTGGCCTTTTATAGGAATGTGAATCTCTTTCTACATTTTCCCCCTTTCTCCCTGGGACCTTCTGGTCTTTTCCTTCCAGTCAGAATGGCTGGGCACTCTCTCCTTCATACAGTTTGAAGCTATAAGGAGCCATGGTTCACGTGAATCCTGAAACTTACTCGGACTGCCACTCTTTTTCAGGAAAACAATCAAGCAAGCAAACAAACAAACAAACAGCCCTCACGGCCCACCCCCAACAAGTTAACACTTTTATACCGTAGCACAAAATTCAGAATAAAGAGTAGGTGTCTGCTCTCACAGCCCCTTTGGATGGGAACAGCGCCCCTATGGGCAGTGCTGCCTGATGTGGGAAAGCAGAGTAGGCTATTAGCACTGCAGACCGACTTCTTTTCTTTTTCTTTTTAAAAATCATTTTATTGGGGACTCGTACAACTCTTCTCAAAATCCACCCACCCATCCATCCATCTATCCATCCATCGTGTCAAGCACATTTGTACATTTGTTGCCACCATCATCATTCTCAAAACATTTGCTTTCCACTTGAGTCCCTGGTATCAGCTCCACCAAAATCAGTGCCGAGGAGGTTGCAGGAGGCCTGGTGGGGCTTGATCAAGGGCAATGTAACTGAAAGGAATTACTGAAACCCAAAGGAAGACCGAGCATGATAGTAGGGCAAGAGGAAAGTAAAAGGAACTAGAGGAAGGAACTAGGCAGCAAAGGGCATTTCTAGAGGTCTGAGTACAGGCATGTACATATGTAAATATATTTATCTATGACAATGGGGAAATAGATCTATGTGCATATATTTATAGATTTCATATTAAGGTAGCAGATGGACATTGGTTCTCTACTCAAGTACTCCCTCAATGCAAGAACACTTTGTTCTATGAAACTGGCATTCCATGATGTTCACCTTCCTGATTCAATTGCTAAAGGCATAAGCAAAAGTGGTAAAGAAACCTAATAGTGTCTGGCTATCAAAGGTATAGCATCTGGGGTCTTAAAGGCTTGAAGGCCAACAAGCAGCCATCTAGCACAGAAGCAACAAACCCCACATAGGAGAAGCACACCACCCTGTGTGATCTCAAGGTGCCAATGGCATCAGATATCAGGTATCACAGAACAAAAAATCATAGCATTGTGAATGAGGGGGAATGTGGAGTGGAGACCCAAAGCCCCTCTGTAGGCAACTGGACATCCCCTTACAGAAGGGTTGTGGGGAGGAGATGAGTCAGTCAGTGTGTAGAGCAGCAATAATGAAATATACACTTTTCCCATAGTTCTTAAATCCTTCCTCCTTCTCCTCCCTCCTCTCATGATCCCAATTCTAATTTACAAATCCAACTAGACCAGAGGATGTGCACTGGTACAGATAGGAACTGGAAACACAGGGAATCCAGGACAGATGATCTCTTCAGGACCAGGAGGGTGGAGAGAAGGTGGGGTCGAAAGGGGGAACTGATTACAAGGATGTATATATAAACCCCTCTCTAGGAAATGGTCAACAGAAAAGTGGGTGAGAGGAGACATCAGTTAGTGTAAGATGTGGAAAAATAGTGATTTGTAAATTATCAGGGGAGGGAGAGAGGGAAGGAGGAAGGGTGGGAGAGGTAGGGGAGAAGTGAGGAGCAGACTGGTTTCTTCATGGAATTTTTACTTCCTTCTCTTTTGTGGGGCTGGAGATTTGGTTCATCTGTCCAACTTTCTTTCCAGGATATTTGTATTCATTTATTCTCACCTCCCCCCCCCCAAAGCAATATGTGATATCACTGTATTTTACTATGCCTTAACTGACAAAAGGCATTGCATTAAAAAGCAATCATGGATGAGAAATGGTTGTTAGTTCATCACGTGTCTAAAAGAATATTTGAATAAGCCTCATTGTCCATAGGGTCCAGTGGAGACTCCTGCTGTGGCATCCAGGGCCCAACAGAAAGCCACGATTGGAGAGGATCCTGTGCTCCCCTCCCTAGGCCAGAAACTGCAGAGAGGTGGCCTCCCAGCTACCCTTAATGATGGGCCTGTTTTCTTGACTCCCAGTGGAAGCAGGAAGAGAGCCTGGGAGGGCTCATCAATCAAAGGAGCAGTGGCAAAAAACCCAGCTCTCCCATCCTCCAGGGGGTGCCCCTGAGGGCAGAGACAGCGTCAAAGAACAAGCAAAGTAGGCACAGGCCTCCTCTTATCTGCTTCTCAATTGGCCGTGAACAAGGTCACATTTGCTGCATCAAGACTTGTGCTTCTCAGTTTGACTAGCCGCTGACTCTCTCCCAAACTTCAGAGCCCTTTCCTACAGAGTCAACGTGCCTTTCCAGTTGGCAGTCCCCGTGAATGTCACAAAGAAATTTGTAGGACAATGATTCAACATACACCGAACCTGCTGCGGAAACTCTCTCTTCAAACACAATCAAAGAGGAATTATAGTTTGGGCAGCTCCTTGACCTAACTTCTATTGTGGAAAGATGTGGTGAAACCTGTGTAGCATGGTTCACAACAAACAAGTTAATGAGCACAAGCGATCCCGTGCTTATCTTCCTGGACAGAGGGACAGAGAATGGAGGTGCTCTGGGACCGTGGCTCCCAGGGTCCGTGTCCACTGTGTGTTTCCTGAGAAAGGAGAGCAGGACAGAGGCTGAGCAGCAGGGGAAGTAGGATGTGGGGAA
>PVJH01031816.1:0-23362 GCA_004026705.1 Nesogale talazaci
GTCAAGAAGGGAAACCACTGTGGCACTCACACGGTGAATGCACAACTGGCTGTCTGATGCTATTGTATATCAGCATTATATTTTTAGTTCCCTGAATAAGACACTAATGTAGAGGAATTAACGTGTCACCCCGGTGCTGAACTAGTCTAACCTAACTCATTGTGGCTGTGCCTATCAAAAACAATCCTTCCTATTAAAGGCCCTTTTCTAAGACCCCATGGAGCCTCTGTTTGGACTAAGTGGGCACGGGACTCTACTATCCAAAAGGTTGGCTTTTCAAACCTGGCCAAATACGCCTCAGAAAAGAATGCCACAAGGCCCTGCAGTTGACCTCAGAAAAGTCACAGCCTTGAAATCCCAGTTCAACTCCGAAATGCATGGAGTCCTCCCAAAGCTGAATCAACTTATCAATGAATCAACTGAATCAATGTTAACTAGATGGTTTGGTATTTTCCCAAAGCCCTTCAAGATCTAGCTCGAGACACCATTTCCCCAAAAACTGCTGCGTAAGGGATTGGATAGTCGTCATTTCTCTGATCTCGCTTCTGGCTCTCATACCTGTACCATGAACATTCTGTCGCTCTAAATAGGAGAGAAAAACAGAAATGGCTAATGAGTGGAGATTAAACAGACTTGATTAAACAAAAAGGATTTCAGTTACCCGAGAAAAGGAGAAAGCAAAAACCGATGGGAACCACAGTATTTCACTTCACCCAGTCTCTGGTGGCTTTATGATCATTCACAATCTTCCTCCCCAGCCCTGCCCCCCCACCCATGCACACCCTGGGGTCTCCCCTCAGGGCCAGACAACTGTGAGTGAACACAGCCAATGGCCACTCCTTAACTCGCGAAATAGACAAAAAGCACTATGAAACCTTCCCCCAGAGAGTCTTGCCTCACTGTGAGTGAAGCCGTGTTCTACAAATTAGCATCAAAGCCATGTCCTACAAATTAGCATCGCCCAACTCCTCCAAGAACTGCACCTCCTGTGGGCCCCAGCAGCCATATTTATGACCTGGGATTCTATGTGCGCCCCCCCCCCAACCCCACTACCAACCAGCACCCCATCACAAAGCCAAGAAAGACCCCCACACGCTAAGTGAGCGGAACAGACTTCATGAAGGGGGGGGGATGAAATCAGGGATTCTGGGAAGTTTGCAAACTCTTCGCTGAAGACTACCATAGCCAGTGATAGGGTAACTGCTTGGAAAAGCAGCCAAAGCTGAGAGGGGGAAACAATCAACAGATGAGGCAGAGGGATGGCTGCACCAGAAGAGGCCAGGAAGCTCCAGAGAAGGGGAGGACCACACCTGTGGTCCTGGATGCTAACGCCGTTCTGCTTCCTAGTTCCTGGCTCCTCTCTTCTGAGAACCTAGAACACACATTCTGAAATTGGGTCCTGAGGAAGATTCTGGTCTTTGCAGTACACTACCTGCTTTTTGCTTAAAGTCGCTTGTAAACCAAAAGTCTGACCCACCAAGACAAGCTCCATTAAGAACGAATTTGCTTGACTCACCAGAGGAGGGTGGGCCAATCCTGAGGGCTCAAAAGCAGAGGAACCCACCCACAGGCACATCTTGCACCACCCTTTTATGCTTCTTAAACCTCTCGCTGTTTCCCCACGCCTCTGCATTGTGTCTAAGACTGTGGTCTGTTCCCACTGCAGGCTTCATAAGAGGGCTAGACTAAGGCAGGCGGACTCCAAAGCACAGAAAATCTGGTTTGCTTTCTCATGCGCTTCTTCGTGTATTTGAATTGGCTATGTAAGAGAGAGACAGGCATTCTTAGAATCCTTAGCTATTCAGAATGGAATGGCTAAGCCTGGGATTGCTAACGAGGTCAGTGGTTTAAAACCATTGGCCGCTCCAAGGTGGCACGTTGAGGCTAAAGGCTCCAGACAAGATTGACAGCCTTGGGAATTCTGGATCGGGAAATGACTGGATGGCCGTGGGTTTGTTTGTTGTTTGTTTGGGATAATGTTAGTGAATGAGCAAGAAAGCAGCAGCATCCGCTTTATCTGGTGTTCTGCCTGCTTGCTATCTGTGGGTCTGTAGGGTCTTTGCCCTGAACAACCTGTGACCCTGATTTGTTGATGGTCAAAATACGTGCTTACTCCGCAATCTGCCTCATCACCCTCTAGTCTAAAAGGACAGCGACTACAGTCAGAAATCGCCAAGCTAGACTCTGACATCTCAGCCACTTAACATTCACGGGGGCTCAGAATTCCATAGACATTATTTAATTAGTGGCTGGTAGTGTAGTGGTTACTTGGACTGCGATCCCCGGGTGTGACAGCTTGAAACCACAAACAGCTCCTTAGTTCTAAGAAAGGCTGGGCTTTCTTTTCTGTTCCCACACAGTTGGTCCCAGAAACCCACAGGGGGTCGCTATGAGGCAGCTTCCACTGAATGGCGAGGAGTTTGATTTAGTTTTATTCATCACATAATGCTCACCTCTCCCCAACAAGAAAAAGGTTCAGGGGTAGCAGTAATAGCCCTCATTTCAAAATGTGATGAAAGCACGACAATTTGCCTAAAACCACAAGGCTGGTAATTCCAGTGCAAGCTCCTAAGCCTCTGTGGTCAACTGCTACTTACGGACCTTGTGACTTTGGGCACATTATTTAATCACGCAACTTGCTGAGTGTTCACAGGACGACAGGATTTGTAAAGTGAGTAACAGTACTCAGAACACACAGGAACGAGACCAATAAATGGCAGTTATTGTTATTTGTTTCACTTCTGCTCCTGTGAGGTAGAAAATGTCAACAACAAAAAAAATCCATCTTGTGAGTCTACAGTGAACTGCTTCCAGCAGAAGTACTTTTAGTTCTGTAAACTGCACGTTCTCTGGAAAACAGCCACATTCAAGAACTAGGCAGGCGAGGCAAAAGGAATAAATTATGACCAATATTTATCTTGGATATAGTCTAAATTCTCCAAGAAAGTAACTTTACAGATAAGAAGTTTGAGAGCTCCGAGACAATAATCACGCTTGCAGTTAGGGGGCGCCATACTGCTGTTCATGATAGGAAACCACTTCTTCAGAGGCTCTTCCCAGCACCCCGACTCCTCCAACAAAATGGAGGTAGATAAAATTCTGAAGAGTAACAGCGTATTTTTTTTGGGGGGGGAGAGGGGGCTACATTTCTTCCCACACTCATCCACAATTTTAACTTGAGTTCCAGTATTGTATATTCTCTTTGCTATCGCTTCACTGATATTAAAAGCATTGTTACATGACCCAACGACCTTAAAAAGTATCAAAAAGTTTAAAAGCATTTAATTAGGAGAAAACAATTTTAATTTACCCTTAATTGGGAGAAATAATCACATCAGTGAGTAAGGGTAATCCCAAGAAGCTAAAGTAACTGGAAAACCATTTGATCTAAAATAAGTCTATGTTGGCAAACTGTTGAAACTAGGAGCTGGGGATCGGCCTCACTAACCTTCCTATGTTTATGTATATTTGAAAACTTCCGTAATAAAGAATTGCAAATAAATTTAAAACACAAATTTATAATGGCTGCCTCTTAAAATTCTTTAACTGAAACCTGCCTCAAGGGTGCAGCAGGAAATTGGGCCTATATGACTACAATGGGAAACAGTGTTCGATGAGGGAGAAGGGATTAAAGAATAAAAAAGGTTAAGTGAAGGTGAGATTAGTACAAGTCATGTAGTGATGGAATGTGTTTCTATAACACTTTAATAATGAGACCCAAAGCCCCAAACCATCACTAAGAAGCCTTCTAGATAATAAGTGAGCAAAGCAGCCCCTTTTATCTTTTTACAGTGACAACTGTTTGCTCAAGCCACCTCCAACATTTGGTTCTAAATCAGTCACATGGACTATCCCAGCCAGGGAGCCTTAGTGGTGGTGCGGGCACACGGGGGCGGCTAACAGCAAAGTTCACAGTGTGGAAAGGCCAGTGGCTCCCAGGGAGAAAGGCGGGACTTTCAGCTCCTGTACAGAGCTCCAGTCTTAGAAACTCAGAGGCAGTGAATTCTACCCTGTCCTAGAGGGGATCTCAACGGGGTGGCAATGAGTTAGGGTTTTTTTGGACCGAAGGACAGGAGTCAAAACGTCCAAAAGAAGGCTGGAATCTGAGGATGGGCAGATCATCCTTATGACTAGTATCTTTCGTGGACACGATGAACTTTCTGACTTCACTTAGCAATCCATTACCTTCCGGGAGGATTAACTGCTTACTTTTTTTTTTTAACTCGGAAGATAACCCATTAATGAAGAATAATCTATCTAGAACTTTTTTTTTTTGCCTTACCCCAATTTGAACAGTGCTTGTCAAGTTAAAATTCTAGCCTGAAACTCTACCTCTAATCCACTTACGTCAATGCTAAATGACATTTAGCTTCCAAATTCTAGTGACATCTTTTGACCAATTCTGACTTCTGCTCTTTGAATGCTTAGGAGGGAAATCCTAACATCTGAGATGATAGGGCAGTTTTCTTAGACTGGTAAGGAGTCATCCAGTCCTTTCCGGAGAAAGCACCCCAGCAGCACTGAAGCACACCAAGCCCAGGAGACAGATGAGGCTGTTGAGCATTGAAACCATTATGGAGAGACCATTGACTTGCTAATCCACCACTAAAATAATGGGAAAAGAAAGGCAGACACTTAACAACTTAATAACCGTCTTCAACAGAGTTCAGTCAACTCCACACTTCCCTTAACCCAAGTAAAATGGACTATGGAGCTGTGTCCTCAAAAAAAAAGATCCTACTAAATTTGCATCTAATAATTAGTAATGTTTTCAGCGAGTCTAAATCTTCTGGTCTTGAAAAGGCACAGCAATCTCTCTCTCTCTCCACCCTTTCATTCACTCACTTTGACCCCTCTCCCCCCTTCCATACCTGGCCATTCCTTACACCTGTCCTTGATTAAGATCATTCCTTAGAGTGTAGGAGCAAACAAGGCAACAATGCTTTGGCTTATCACAGGATCGATCTTGCATTAAGAAACACTGCATAGGTTTCTGGAGAATGGAGCCTAGGTGTATTTTCATTTCCTTCTCATGGCTGCGATGTTTTGCCTCATTGTGTTCAGTGAACGTTCTCAGTCCTTCTTCATCCCCTCCAAGAAGCCACAGTTTCAACAACCATCACCAAAAAACCAACAACACAAACACACATTAAATGGCTCAGAACTGCCCCCCTCAGAAATGGGGTGGGCCATCATTTGAAGAGAGACTGAGTAGCTAGACTATCCTCCAAGTCATCGCGCTCATGCCACATCATGGTACCTGTGAGTGTCAAGATTCCTGTCAACCTCTCGGTCCCTATCTCTGGTATAAACCACCCTCCACGGGAGTCACTTCCCACCCAACTCTGAACACAAAAGTACATGAGACATCGCTTTGCCTCTCCACTCTCTCCTCTCACAGGTTTCACCCCAATCTGGAAGTACCAAAGTGAAGACGGTGCCCATAAAAAGTCCCAACGGTGTCCTGGATCCAACCACCCGCGCGAGGGCTCCCGTCAGAGTGGGTCCGGGGTACGGTGTGCGACTTCTTTCTCACGCCAAACTTTGCCCCAGACTGCGGGGCACATTCCATACATCAGCTCCCACGTTGCAAGCCCTGTCTCCAGAATTGCTTTGAGAGTGTTTCTGTGGGAGTCCCTGCTGAACACCATGCAGGGGTGTACTAAGTGTCTTTAAAGCGGGCATTGAAGGCGAGTGCACGTGTGCCTCGGAACATACACAATGGCTGTTAGTTCCTATTCCGAAATCCCTGCCAATGTCCCTCTCTTAAAATGGGACCTGGAGCCACGGTGAGCTAGTACCACCAGCAGAGCCCAAGAAGGTCATTACACGTACACACCTGAGCCACTCTCGTGAACTACGGCTCAGGAGTGGGGGTGGGGGGTGCAAAAGGCGGTGGGCTAGGTGAGGAACTCACGTTCTCTGGCAGCCCCGCAAAACGCCGCGGACAACCCGACTCGCGAACGCCCCAGCCCCGCGCCAGTCCTACCTTGGACCTCTCCTTGACGTAGTATTTGCCCAGCCGGCTTCCGCAGCACAGGACCAGCCTGTCGATGAGCGACAGGAGGAAGCTGATGGCCTCGCAGCCCTCCTCGTTGCCCCCGATCCACGTGATCTGGTCGCCGCGCAGGTGCCGCTTGGAGACCCCGGCGCGGGGCCCCGCCAGCTGGCCGTCGCGCAGAGCCCCGTTGCAGTGCAGCTGCTTGACGCGCTCCAGGACGCAGTCACCCACCACCTCGCCCAGGAAGTTGTCCAGGTAGCAGAAGCCAACCTCGTGCAGGCAGGGCACGATGTACTCCAGGGCGATTTTCTCCAGGTCCAGCCTCATGATGTGTCCCAGGGGCATCTCGCCCGCAGAGGGGAGGTCGGGGACCCCCAGCGTGCACCCCGGGACCGAGAGACCTACGCGCGAACGGAGCTGGCGCGGGGAGCGTGCCTGGGGCGCCGGAGTCCCCGGCCACCACGGCGTCCGGACACGGGAAAGTTGCTGGCAACTCGGGGACGCGGAGTCCCATTCAACGGCCAGCGGGAGTCGTGCGGGGCTCCACGAGGCAGCGCCGGCTGGCCCAGCAGGGAACCCGACAGCCCCTCGGGAGGTGCGGAGTCACCAGCGCCGCGGCGGGCGCTCGGACGCCAAAAGAGGCTCGGGTCCAGCCCCTGGGCCGGCCCGGCGGGGCGCGTCACGGGCCCCGCCCCGGCCCCGCCTCCGGGACAGCCCTCTCCCTCCTCCCGCCCCCCCCAACCCGGCTGCTCCAACCGCCCCCGCCTCCGCCCCCAGGGCCAGGGATCCCAGCCGGCCGGCTCCCGCCCAGGTTGGTGGCGAAGGGAAGCTGGAGAAGCGATCAAGTGTTTTTAGTTCGTTGTTTGGCTTACAACACGATGACAAACTTGTAACCCGTGGGTCCCAACGTCGAGCAGGTAAATAGGCTCAGCGGCGTGGTTGGCTGCCAAGTTCTGGGCAGATCCTCGCCCAGACTTTTGAATAAATAATAAGCATGGGAATAAAGTATATATGAAACCGTGGTTTCATGCTAGGCTTTATCGGAGGCCTTTCGTTGTTCCCCTTTTGTTCTGCTGTTCGACATAACCCCTCCTCCGCCCCCCTCCACCTCCCCCTACCACCACCGAGTCAGCAAGCTCAAGCCAGACAGATTGAGAGGGATCCAGTTGCGAGGAAAATGAACAATTGACCTTGGTGAAGAGGTTTCCCCTCCGGCTGCAATCCCCAAGGTCAGCAGTTCAAAACCATCAGCCTCTCTGAGGGAGGGGGACGGGACTTTATATTCCTGTAAGGAGTTAGTCTCAGAAACCGTGACCAGATTTTAAGGGGGACACCATTGACGGGGGGAGGGGTGGTGCCCTTGATTAAAAATTTGATCTATATGGAGCAACAAAAATGTTCATAGAACGCCAAAAAAAAAAAAAAAAGACATTGTAATTTATTTATTTAATTTTAAAAGGCCTCGGGACACACTGTTAAAAAGCGGGACGTCTGGTCACCAGTGGCCCACACTCCTTGGCAGTGAGTTTGCTTTGGCTGATCCTGGGAATGAGGGAGGAGACGGAGTGTTAAGATCCGTCACTGAACCCTGCGAGTATTACCCTATGCTGGGTGTTATCATCCACTTATCTGTCAAGAACGAAGGCTCAAGTTTCTAAGTGAAATTCTACCCTTGAAATGAATTATGTCGAGACCTACAATAGAGGTGTGTGTTCAAAAGCAACAACCATGGTCGGGGTCGTCCTGTCACTTTCCTTGGCCAGAGCTGCCCTGTACTAGAGGGATAGACACAGTGCAGACTTTCTTGTCAACCAGCATCCTGCTGATTGCTGGAGAGATTCCTGATCGCCTTACCTACCAAACCCCAATAACCAGAATCATAGAGACAATTTTCAGAAATTACAGGCAAAGCCATGTCCACATTTTGTTATTTTTACACTAGTTTGTACTCAAGGTCTTCATTTAAGTTGAGCAAAAGAAGGTGCAGGTTTTCAGCATCTCATTTATTTTGTCCAAACCCTCTACAGCTGTTTGTGTGTTTGTTTACTTTGACTTTCCTTCCAATAACCTTCTTGCCGCTCTGCTTCTCAGAGAGATATGGAGGGAGAAATGGAATGAAGTCCAGGTCAGGAAGGAAGGTGATTAGGGAAGGGGAAACAGGCAGAGGGGTCCAAGAACCCGAGGCTGTTGGAGTATTGGTCGAGTGGAGTAGAAGAAGCTGGCAAAATATCAAGGAGTCCTGCAGGTGCCCCAGGTTAAGTGTTGAACTGCAAACAAACAAGGCCCAACGTGCAAACCCATCAGCCTTTC
Source organism: Nesogale talazaci (assembly GCA_004026705.1). Taxonomy (NCBI): domain Eukaryota; kingdom Metazoa; phylum Chordata; class Mammalia; order Afrosoricida; family Tenrecidae; genus Nesogale; species Nesogale talazaci. The sequence goes on from PVJH01031816.1 coordinate 8,312, forward strand.
CACTGGGATGAGACGATCTGCTGCACCCCGAAAGATGTGCTGTCTTGGAGAGTTAGAATGGACCTGATGGTGGTGGGTTGGATGAAGTTGGATGAAGTTTCTAGTGACTTCCAGAGGTGATCGAGTGCACTGTCACCAGGGCTTTTCAGAAAGAGTTGACAGTCATTCCTGGGAAACTCCATAGGCAGCAGTAGATGTGCCAGTTACAGGGAACCTGGTAGCTGAGAGTGAGCCACAGCAACTGCTAGATGGTGTTCGGGCATGTCTGGGTTTGTCTGGAGGTCTGTAAGAACGAGCTGTGTGGAAAAACGATGGCATCCCCTCCCCTCAGGGGTCCAACCCGCCCTCCGACTCCCACGCCCTCCCCCTGAGAACTGACTGTAAGAGAGTGCCAGCCAAAGCAGCCTGTTGGAGAACCAAACACCTTGGGTGTTCCACAGGGGACGTTGTCTCCAAGGCTTATCCTCCCGGCCAACCAGGGAAGATATCTGAGTCAGGGGGCGGGGCGCCAATGTGAAAGCTGAACAGCTGTTTATTTGTGGCAAGCATTGAGATGGGAGGCAGTAGGAAAAGAGAAGAAGGTCCTTCTCAAGACTGCTAGGGAAGTGGAAGCCACGATGGGATCGAATTCCAGCCCAAATGGGCTTCAACCTCTCCAATGGCCATGATAGAGAAGCAGGAGGTCTGAGGTGGTCTGTGGGTGGATCCTGAGAGGCAGTGATGCATGCATTTTTGCACATCTGGAGAATTCTGTAAACGTCAGAAGCAGGTATCCTGAAGAGGGCCAGAAGTTTTGCCAAGGCTGGGCAACGGGTGAGGGAGGGGAGAAGACATGGTAGATAAACCGTAGTAGCTGACCAAAAATGTCTAGCTGAAGAGCCTTTGTAGATATTCCTGATACTACTGGGATCAATGAGGGAAGTTTACCAAAAACAAGAAACCTGAAGGGCCGACCTAAAAAACCCACCATGTACCTCTCTGAATGGAGGGAGGAGAAAACTCAGTCCTTCTTCCTCAGGTGGTTTTCAATGACCAACCTTGGGGGGTCACAGTCCAACTGATAATCATGACACCACCTCGGGGCATGGTGGCCCAGAAAACTCAGAGAAATCTGTATCTACCACCCTTCGTGAATGCACTGACCTCACTTTCAATCCCACGTCTGGGTCAACTTGTCTTATTTTTCAAATGACATTGAAATCATGTCAGCGTAAAGTTGTACCCGAGGAAGAGAAAAATGACGAAAGGACCCTGGAGTCAGCATTGACTCCATGGCAGTGAGTTGTCCTGAAGTCATCGTCTCAACCAGTTGCTTTTCTGAAGTCCTCTGTCTGCAACCCATGGGCAGTTTGGAAAAGGATTCCATTTGTTGGCACCATTCCTGCTTGGCAAAGGCACCTGTTCATCAATCAAGGACCTTCCAATCGGTGTAAGGCTGGCAGCCCCACTTCTGGCTGAGGAATCCGAGCTCCCACTCCTGGAGGGAAATGAGTGTGGGATTCCAGGAGGCGGGCAGACAGGCCGGAGCCCTGGGCCTGAGCGTCAGAGTGGCAACTCTCAAGTGAATTGTGAAAGTGTGCTGGTTTTAGCTAATTTGTGCTACCATAATGAGTATTTCAAATATTGTTTGATGTGAATAATGACACCACATGAAATCCCTTGTATATAGACACACACATATATATACATATATATGTATACATACATGTATATATGTACGTATATACAGTAAGATTGTTGAGCAGTAGGCATGTCCATCTTCTCCAGCAGGTAAATGAGAGGGTTCGAAGAAATGAGACTGCAGCTCTTGACCATGAACTGGAACTGGAAAGGTTATTACCGGTCACCTAATAAAACTGCACCTCCCGACAGAGCAGTATGCGAAGACCCAGAGGACTGGACATTAAGGGACATGAAGTTCTTCAACGGGTGGCCAGGGAATTCTCCACTGAGTCTGCCTTTCCATTATAACTAAGGAATGTCTCTCTACCTCCTTTGTCTTCACATTGGTTTGAATGAAATAAACTTCACACCGTCAACAATTTTACAGTGAACAATTCAGTGACAGTCAGCACATTCATGATACTAGGCAACCACCACTTGTGTGTAGTTCCCATAATCTCATTTTCACTTAATCACTTGCAGAAAGGTTGGGGGTTCAAACCCTTCCAGAGACATTGGGGAAACCAGGCCTGATAGTCTGCTTCTGCTGCTATCACAGACAGGAACACAGACAGTGCATTGCTCTGCATCGGAATCAACTCTGCAGTGGGTTCATTTTCTAATCTAGGTCCAAACTATTTTATCACCTGCCAATAAGACCCTGCGCTCACGAGTCAGTTACTCTCTATGGTCCCCAGCCCCTGGCTTGCTGTTTCGGCGAATTAGCCTATTCTACATTCTCACATCAATGGAAGCACATAATATGTGTCCTATTGTGTTGGGCTTCTCTCCTGTGGCAGAATGTCTTCAAAGTCCACCCATGCACACATTGGCACGTCATTCCTCTTCATGGTTGAATAATATCTCATTGTGTAGATATACGTATGTTGTGTAACCATGCGGCTCTGGACAGGCCTTGGGCTATTTTCATCTTTGGGCCATTGTGCACAGCGCTGCGATAAACACGTGTGTACACATATTTCTTTTGTGTCGCCCTTTTCAAGTCTCTGGGGTACATGTATGTACCTAGGTCAGAAATTGCTGTGACAAGTGACAATGGAAAAGATTTCTTGGTGACACCGTGAAGTCTATGCATAGAACTGGTGATGGCTATATCTGCCATTCCAACCCCCCAGCTGGTCCACTGGAGAAAGAGGAGTCAGTCGGTTTCTGTAGGTATTTTCTGAAACCCTGTGTTGTTGTTGTTGTTATTGATGATGATGATGATGATGATGATGATCATGTTAGGTGCTGTCAAGTCAGTTTTGATGCAGAGTGACCCTGTGTTAGTGCGAGCAGACTAAAGAAACAAACTCACAAGCACTCATATGTGTATAAGAAAGAGATTTATATACAAAAAACAATTGAAATATTGAGGAAATATTCCAGCTCAGTCCATTCCAAGGTCATAAGTCTGCTATTAGCCCATATGTCAGATAGCAATCTATAAAGTCCTCTTCAGACTCAAAAGCACGTGTGATGACACCAGGACAATCATAGACCTGTGAGTGCAGTCTTGTGTGTCCAATGGTAATAGAAGCATCTCGGCGCTGGCAGGGACTTCTCTGTGACTTCTCAAGCATCTCCACTTGACACCAGATTAGAGACTGCCACAGACCCTATGTGCAGCAGAAGGAAACCCTCCAAGATCCTGCACCATCCCCATAATGGTTGTTAGGACTGGCCTCATTATTGCAGCCTCAGGGGGTGCAGGGGGCATTCCACTCCCACAGCAGAGTCAGAATCAACTCCATCACAATGGCTATGAATCAGACTCCACTCATGGCAGTGGGCTTGGCATACTTTGGGTAATTTGGTTTAAAAAGAGGAGAAGGTATGGGGCAGTCACCTAATCTGGTGTCAATTTGAGGATTAAGAGTGTAGGGGTGGAGAGTAATCTGTCAATCTGGAGATAGCCAATGAGACCTCTGTGTGAACATGGCTTTCTCCTCAGAGTTCTGGGAAATTTGGCTGTATTTCATCCTTGGAGGTGAGAGACTCACTCCTCAGTCCCTTGGAGACACTCTACTGATAAGACACCAAGGCGGACTCCCTGTGAGACACCGCAGAGGAGAAGCCACATGGACCTACCCTGATGCAACCACACCTTTAAAGCCAGAAAAACCATGTAGAGACTCCTGCCAGTGCTGAGATGCTTGAGAAGCCACAGAAATGCTTGAGAGGCTGAACTGCTTCTACCATCACTGGACACACAAGACTCTGCACCAACTGGCCTGTGATTATCCTGGTGTCATTGCATGTGCTTTGTGAGTCTGAAGAGGGCTTGTGGATTAGTATCGGACATATGGGTTAATAGCGAACTTATGACCTTGGACTGGATTGGTTGGGTGTTTTTCTCAGTGTTCAATTGCTCTTGTTTATAATCCCCCCCTTATATATGTATGTGTGTCTATGAATTTATTTCTCTAGTCTACCTGGACTGACCCAGGGTGACAGAAGCACCCCTGGTGATTTTAATGTGCAACCAGGGTTGAGAATTACTAGGTAATCAAAGAGATGACCTGAGCTTCAAGAGAACGAGCCCTCTATTTCCTTTTCTCTCGAACAGGGAGCAGTGAAACATTCAGTCCAGTGGCCTCTGGCAGGGGGCCAGTCACCAGAAAGGGAGCCAGCCTCAGGAGGAAGCTGATATGGAGGGGGGCAGAGTCCAGTGGGGACACAATGTGGCACTTCAGTGGCATCTTTGAACCGTTCCTCTGTTTCTAGAGCCTGTCCCACCTCTGCGCTGTTAGGTGAGCTTTCTTTATTTTCATAGTGACCTTACAATTTAAGTGATCCAGAAAGTCTGACTCGAAATCTTGCATGTTCTCTCTACTTGTATGAAAGATCTCGAATAGGCCTATGAATAGCATCCCAAGTTTACAGATGAATGGGGAGGCATTGCTGAAGGAGCACTGGGTGTCTGTTCAGAGTTGTGCAGACATTTGGAAATGAATAATGGTACTGATTGTATTCACATGGCGAGCATAATTAATGTCATAATTGAAATGGTGTGTGTGAAAATAGTCAAAACAGTGAATTTTTTGTATATTACATCACAATTTTTTAAAAAATGGAAGTCACAGTTTAAAAAAAAAAAAGTAAAAGAAATTAAAGTCATCTTTTCCAGGCTAGCAATCAAAAGCATTCTAACAGACACACCAGAGGAACTGGGCCTGGCATCCGAAGGGTCCAGTCCCCAGAGAAGGACATCGTTCCTAATAAAGCAGAGAAGGAAAGAAAGCTTACTGCCATCGAATCGATTCTGAGTCCCAGTGATCCTGTGGGCCAGAGTAAAACTGCCCAGAGGGTGCCCAAGATGGTAAGGCTTTACAAGAGTAGAAAGCGGTATCTCTCTCCCTGTGAGTGGCTGCTGGTGTCAAACTACTGACCTTGTGGCTAGCAGCCCAACATGGACTGCACTGTGACCCCAGGATATCTCGTGAAAAAAAATCTATGGAGTGATTCTATTTCCACCTCTGAAATTCAGGAGTGTTTTCTTCTCCACAAGCAGGAAAGTAGACAGAAGACAAAAGGGCCCCTTATTGTTCCTTATGTTTAAGATAACTTGTTTTCTCTTTATCTAAAAAGTAGTCTCTCAATGGTCACCATTGAAGATTACCGTTATACTCATCATATGTTGTTTTTCAAAACTGCATATTTCTTTCAGGCAATGACCCCCTATTTTAGATTTATAATAGGAAGATGGTGAATGTTGACGTAACAGAAATAGTCAACTCTGGAGTTCATCAGAACAAAATAAACAACCAGTAAATGCTTTGCTACATATATGTAATATTGTAGATTACTATATAGAATATGGGGCAATATTGCTATTTTGTCGGGGGAAAATAGTCTTGATGAGGAGAAGGGATGGAAGAAGGAGAGAGATGGAGATGAAAATATTAATAAATGATTATTTCTTGTGAAGCAGGAGTATTGAAGTTTAATGTTCTATTTTTATTTTCTGACCTTATTGATGGGACACATGTTATCTTTATAGAAACATACTTTTAATAGACATGAGTGGTTGTTGTTTTCCTACTGAAAAACAACTTAACCCTCATGTGCTGATCACTGGCTTGTTTGCTTTCAGTGCCATTGCTGTTATTGAAGGTGGCTAGGATCTTGTGAATTGCATTTCCCAGATGCCCTTGCCCTCTTGGGCAGTCAGATGCTGCCAGTGGGAAGTACCGTGGAAACTGGATGAAATGGAGAGCCTTTCTCTGTGTTGTGTCTCTTTGTATTTTTCCATAGATCTTTCAGAGTTCGAGTTGGTGGCAGTGTTTGAGTTTTGTGGCAGTAACCGTCAGTTGTGGACTCTGGGATGTTCAGTTCAGGTCGCCTCAGCCGCTTCCAGGAGTGTTAGGCTGGAACATTCCTGGCTCTGATAACATCACCGCAGCCCTTTGTTCTTCCAGCCTTCCAAGAGGCCATGACTTCCTACATATCCTAATTTCTTACTTACCTCACCTTCCCGTTTTTTGTTCTCCCAGTCTTTCCAAAGCTTTTGTGACATATTTCTCATGTTAAATCCCTTCTGTTTGCACTATATGAGGGATTTCTGTTTTCCTAATGGAACAATGACTAATATGCTTGCATACTACCAATTTCTACATGCACTTCACTATGAATTTTGTCAAATCACAGCTCCAGTCTCTGGTCATCTCTCTATCTCTGTTGCCACCACCAACTCAGCTCTTCCTCATCTATCACCTAGTCTACCGAAACCATCTCCTCTTAGGTCCCCTAAACTTCTACACATGCTTGGTATCAATCATTCTCTGCACAGAAGCCAGTGAAGTCTTTGTAAAACATACCAGTGATGGTGATATCACCCTCCTTTGTACAACCCCTGCACTCTGAACCCCCACTCATACACACGGCTCACACAAAACTGCATGCAGGCTTATCATAGTAGATCTCTCTGCTTCATCCACTGCCATCCAGTTGAACCATTTTTCTTTCAGATCTTGGAACAAGCCAAGCTCTTTTCTACCTCAGCAACTGTGGTAGTTTTATAATCTGGCAACTTGTGAAGGAAGGGTTGGAGTCTAGCCTGTCAATCAGCTAATAACTAATGAGGTCTCTGGGTGGACATTGCCTTCTCCTGAGGATTCTGGGGACTCTAGTTCCACCCCCCTCTCTGGAGGTGAGACACATACTCTGTTTTGTCTTTCCGTTGACAAGCCACATGGAGCTACGCTGATGGCAGCCAGAGTCTTGAAGTGGGAGGAGTGACGTGGAGACCCATGCCAGCGCTGATGCTTCCAACGTCACCGGATCCAGAAGCCTTTCCACTCATTGGCCCTTGGTCTTTCAACACTCAGCATCATGACACGTGTTGTGTGAGTCTGAAGAGGAATTTACAGACTGATATTGGACATATGGGCTCATATTGAACTTGTGAATTTGATCTGAACTAGGCTGGGATGTTTTCCTAATATACAATTACTCTTTGATATAAAGTTCTCTATTACACACATGAGTGTCTTGGAATTTGTCTCTCTAGTCAACCCGGACTAACACAGCAATTTTGTATTTGTTGTACCTTTACTTCTCGCTACCCTTCCTAAAGGAGATCAGGTGGCATACTGGTTAGGGGTTGGGCTGCAATCTGAAAGGTCAGCAGTTTGAAACCAGCAGTAGCTTCTTGGAAAAAAGATGGGGCTATTTGCCCCTGAAAAGGTGAAAATTAGTCTTGGGAACCCTCAAAGCGTTCCTATGAGTCAGAAGCACTCTCATGACTGTCAGTTTGGTTTTGGTGTAACCACTAAAAAGATCAGGTTCCTTCCTTTCTAATTTCCCCATGCTATCAAAGAAGAGGGGAAAGCAAAAGCAGAGACCCTGGAGCAGAAAGTTGGTGTCTACAACCCACAAGTCAAATCAAGTTTTGTCAGGACACACCCTTGCTCATCACTTATGACTGTGTTTGTGCCCGAGAGCAAGTGTAAGCGTTGTACCGCCAACAGCCCCTTGGCCTCACCACCCCTGCCATTGCATTAAGCGCACCATTCGCCCCACAAAACTGAAACGGCATACTCCCTGACTCATTGCAGAAAAAGTTGTAAACCCAAGGAATCATGTGGCTGGAGAGTCGTGGCCGAGGGGGAGGAAAGGTAGAATGGGGCAGAACAAGAGAGGGAGACAGCTGGGTCAGGAAGCAGTGATAAAGATTTCGGTTTGGGGGTTGGTTTTGTTTGAAGTGGGATTGGGACCTATGAATGGCAGAGGGGGGCTGGTGTAGAATTATGCTCTATTCAGTTGTGAATGGATCATGCCTTCATTTCTAGTTTGAAGAAAAATGATTGGGGCAAATGAATGCAGACTGGTGAGACCGGTAGACTTGGCCGAAGCAGGGACACCAGGTAGACACTATGGTGATCGTTCCTGCTCTTTGCACTAGGAAAAAAAATGTCTTCCCAGCCAGTGAATCTTCTTACAGAAAAGGACTTTGAGGTGTTACTGCCCATGTTCAGTCATTCACTGGAACCCCCCGGGTCTTTGACATCCAGTTTTGCTCTGAGGGTCTCGTTGGGCTGTCAGAGAACAGCGTGGATACAGTTCCTCGCTGAGACGCTGGTGAGAAACCTGGGTGAGGAACAGCCAAGGGCTAATATCTGGTGTTCAGGATTCTCCTCTGTCCTTCCTCGGTGGCCCATAACCCAACATGGAGCCTCTGTCGAGTCTGGGGATCTCCCCACCTGTATGGACCTCTGTGCTCTGGTGCCACATCTTTATCTCAAAGCAGTGTGCCCTCTCTCTGTGTGGCCCCTACAGCTTGTCTGGGTCTTCATTTTCCACTCTGGGAGCTGTGGATGTTGAAGGGAAGGTAAGAACCGCGGCAAAATTCCATGTCCTTGAGTGATCCAGTTACTGTTTTCTTCATTATTCTTCCTCTTGCTTCCAAAAGCTATATTCAAGGTTCGGCTCAATTTCTGAAAAATCAATTGCCTCCTCCAGATCATTGTGGGTTTGAATTGGAATCCTCAGTGAAGGGACAGCCGTAGGAAGTCCCCCTTTTGTAAGGGTGAAGGCTGCTCTTGGTGATGGAGACAGGACATCAGTGACCCCTCAAAAATAGCAATAATAAATAACCCCCTGAAAAAAGTAAAAGCATGCTTAGCTGCTTTCCTTCATCAAAAGAATGAATGAGAAAGAGAGGAAGAAAGTAATTGAAAGCATTTGTTACTAAATATAATGGAATAACTCCCAAGTCAGCCCCTTCATTCCACCCCTCAGCCCCCAGTTCTCTGCCTCCCTCATACCGTGATTTATGTGACTATAATCTCTCCTGCTACTCTGGTTTCCTCCCTATGCTCTATAAAATTTGTCTACACTTCCCCAGCAGCGTAGTTTGTCTGACAACTGGCAAAAAAAAAGTAAACAATAAAAAGAAAACTACTAAAAGGTTGTTTGCCTACAAGAAGATTGAGTGATTTACAGAATTACCTAGGAACTTCTGGATACTTCCATCTTTTTAGACATGAGAGGAAGGAGATGAACTATGTTACAAATAGCAGACCTGAAAAGCCAGGATGAGGAAGCCACTCTGGAGGTAAGATGGGTTATTTTGGCCCCTCGAAGGGCCGGTCAAGGGCCTGGGGAACTAAGTTGACAAAGGAAAGTATGATTCGAATGGATGAAGGACCCTTGGACTTTTCTCAAAGAGGTTAGTATATATCTGAGACTGAAAGTGATTTTAGAGCGGGCTTCAAATTGGCACATTTGTGGTTGGTAAAATGAAGGCAGAACAGAACTATATTTTAAACATTCGGTTGAAGCAGAATGATGGCCAGATGGGAACATTGCTGGGGTTGGAGGCCTGGAATGAGAGATTCAGAAGAGGCCTTGGGAATCTTTTCAGGAGCCTGATGCATGACACTGATGGAGCCTTGACGGGATTGTGGAGAGCAGCACATGTTCACAGCAGGGTGGTCAGCTTTTAGATCTGAGTAGGTCACCTTTGCTTACCACTCTGGAGTTCAAGAGCATTGCTTATTATTTGTGCTGCCCTTGTTTTCTAAGAGGAAGAGGAAGTTTCGAGGAGGGCATCGACCTGTTCCTGTTCCAGTTACCATTCTGGTTCACCCACATTCTACAAATTCAAGTCCTTTCCAGTTTGGCATTGCCAGCCATGACTGGACCTGGGAGAAGCAGAGAACATGCATAGTACATCCAAAGGAAATGAGGCACAAGGTCGTACAGAGGTGTCATGAGACATCATGGAGTCTGTTCTGTGGGCAACACAATGGAACACTGTTTGGTTCTGCAGCATCCTGACAACCGTCCTTAGCCTTGAGCCCACTGTTAGAGCCCATTGTCATCAGTTCATCTTGCTAAGGTCTTCCTTTCCCGCACTACCTCTGGACTTTACCTAGAGTGATATCCTTCTCCAGGGACCGATCCTTCCTGTCAATATGTCCACAGTAGGTGAGATAAGATTTTGCCATCCTCTCTTCTGAAGAATATTCTGATGTTACTTTTTTCAAGACAGATGTATTTGTTCTTTGGACAGCCTACTTTATGTTCAATATTCTTGGTCAATACTGTATCTCAAATACATCAATTCTTCATGAGTCTTCCTTATTCATTATCCAGCTATCGCACACATATGAGATCATTGAAAATATGATGCCTTGCATCAGACTCACTTCAGTCCTCAAAGTTATATCTTTGGTTATCTTTTATAGCAGATTTACCCAGTGCAATATATCGTTTAATTTCTTGACTGCTGCTTCCACGAGTAGTAATTACTGATTCAAGTAAAATGAAATTCTTGACAACTTCAGTCTTTTCTCCCTTATCATAATGTTGGGGGGTTTTTTTGGTCCAGTTGTGAGAATTTTTATTTTCTTGATGGTACAGTACAGGGGCAGATGGGTCTAAATCATGAATGTTTGTGAAGGCCAGGGAAAGAGGTATAGGCGTGCTTTGAAACCCCAAGGAGCTTAGTCCAAAAAGTTATAGAACTTAGGTCCTATCCATTATTAAATAAACTTTCCAAAAAATAAATAAATAAACTTTCCAGTAACTATCAACTGCCCACCTTTACATGAGCTCCCAGGAGTTTTCTATTCTTAGAGATTTTTAGGCAGAAGTTCAGCTTAGGGTTTCCAATGGGTATTCCAGGTTCAATCCTCTGTTGAGAATGGACATTTCCACTCTGGGGATTCTTGTTAAAATATAGGTTCTGATTCCGTATGAATGAATGAATTGGTTCAATGACCTGGCGGAAACACTACAGAATAAACACAAGTATTAGAGGGCAGTTCAACTAGTGGATATTTATCTTCTTTGCATCCATTGCCATTAAGTGGATTATAACCAATAGCAGCATTGGGTAGAGTTTCCGGGGCTATACATCTTTACAAGAGGAGATAGCTTCATGTTTTTTTCTGCAGAGCAGCTGCTGGGTGTGAACGGCTGGCCTGTGTTTAGCAATCCACTGCTTCCCTTCAGCACCAACAGAGGTCCTTCCATATGTCTCTGATTTCCTGTGGCATCAACTCAAACTGACAGCCATTGAGTTGATTCCAACTCACAGAGACACTATAGGACAGGGCAGAGCAGTCCATGTGGGTTTTTGAGAGCGTACCTCTTTATGGAAAGGGAAAGCCTTCTTTTTCTGCCTTGGATCAGCTGGTGGTTTCGAACTACTGATCTTGTGGTTGGCAATACACCATAACCAATACACCACCAGGGCTCCTTTCTGTGATATTGATACCTACACTTCTCTTACTTGTCGCCTCTCTCCTCTTTTTCTATTCCTTCTCTTTCCATTTCCCTCTCCCACGTGATAGCACTACCAACTGTGTATTCTATGCTCTGCTGATGCCATTAAAGGCCCATGTGGTAGAGTGTTTCCATAGAAATACTTTCCTGTTTTCAGCGATCCATGTTTAAGCGATGGTATGCATGTACCTCACATGGAACCCCTCTTTGGCTCAGGACTTCCCGAGGGCAGGAACCACATCTCTTGTGTTGTAGAACCCTGTAGATATGTGGGTCTATTAGGTGTCTAACAAACAGATGGTGCTATCATGCATTCGCAGACTGTTTCTGCAAAGCAGAGAATTGCAGATGGTGCTGTTCCCTTTTGACTGTTAAGATATAGAAACAATGACTGTGGCCTGAGGAGTCACACCAAGAAATGGATTCCCGAACCTTATCAATCAGTGAATGAAAGCTACAAATCAGAGATATCTCATGAAGATAGCCCAAGGATGTGAAGACAAAAATGACATCTGTGAGATATCTAGCATGGGAACACCCATCAACAGGCTTATATACCTCAGTCACTAACCGTAGATTTGGTGAGAGGTCAGGTAGAAGCTGGCACTGAGATGGGGGGAGAGAGAGAAGACAGAACAGGCTGCTCTCGGGATCTGATTCTAGCACAGAAGCAAGTCGGTGGGAAGAGCAGGGCAGAGGGGTAGAGAGGAACTGGAACGTGTGGAAGACCTTCTTTGGGTCAGACCCTAAGTGCATATTTTGTCTCATTTAGCCTTCACAACATTTCCACAACTCATAAATGAATTATTATCCCACTTTCACCATCATGTAAATCGGGGTTCAGAATAGTCACCGAACTTCCCTAAGCTCACAGCCAGGGAGCGGGCGATTAAGCTACAGTGTGATTTAGAGCCTTCTCTCCCTGCACACCATCTCAAGAAGCCGCAGCTCAGGGAGAACCCAGAAGCCTCCAGGGACACGTAAGCTGTGCCTTCCCCAGTGAATTGGTCAGCGACCATGCTCCGCTCTCATCCAGCGGGGGAAGGAGAGCTGCCGCGGCAATCCAGCCACGTCAATAACGTGCTTGTTCGATGCTCTTGTACATCGGTCGTACCTCAAAGGGTCCTAAAGAAAAAAACACCAATGTGCTTTCTTTGAATGCACCAATTTCTTTCCAATTTTCTATTTCCCCAAGACCACATTCTCTGGACATGGATCTCTTCCATGTACGGGGCCTCCCCCCCAGCATCACATGCACACACATTTAGGACTGGAATGCTCCATAAAGAGGGAAGCTATTCATTAAAGACAATCCAACAGACCTTACATGCTTTTCTCCCATTACAGAGTTAGTTAGAGAGAGGAGTGAGTGGTCTTGCTTCAAATGCAGTGCAGTGTGATTTGACACATCGCCTAAAGAACCCTAAACTCCAGGATTTGCTTACTGTTTACATTACAGGAGCTATTGAGCATATGAACAGAGGAGAATATTGATAAGTGGAACAGACGGGTAGAAAAACAGCCAAAAATGCACCAGGAAATAGGAATCGGTTTTCTATTTTTCTTCTTAAAAATTCAACATATCCATTCCATGTGACAGTCGATTCTCTTTGCTCCTTGCCTGTCCTGTGTTTTTTCTTGTCAATGAATGCACAGAGAGAGTCTGTCTCTAAAGCTGTTGTAAAGGAACAAATTTAAAAACAACTTACGGGCATTGAGAACAACCCCTATATAAACCTTGAATTTGAGAACATCCCAACCCAGGAGGAGATTCAGGTGACTTCTGTGGAGTTCTTAAGGGATTTCCACTCTCAAAGCCTCCTTTTCTCACTCACGCTTTGCCACTATGCCACATCCCTGCACCCCATTGGATGAGCTAAAAGAGACTTTGGGCAAGTGGCATTTCTTTCCGGGCACTTGCCGGACCCTCCCCTTTCAAATGCAAGGCACCGGAGGGACGGATCTTCCAGGATCTTCACCGACTAAGCGAGGGACAAGTTTACAGGTGCTCCCAGATAGGATCTCCCCTGGCTCGAGGCAGACTCTTCACTCTGCCACCTTTTCTCATGCGTTCCCATTCCACCGAATTTGGGAATACTGCCAGAGCTTCTGGAATTGGGACTGATGCCAAGAGTCAGGAACAGAAGGAAATGGATCTGCTCTTACAGATAACCGCACTCTCTGTCTGAAAAACATCCCATGACCACACAAAGCAAGGAGCCCAAAGGGCACAGTGCTTTCCTGAAGTGCACCCGGCTGTGGATGAAAAGGTTGGGGGTTCAAACCCACCTGGTGGCTTCATGTAGGAAAAAGCAGACCATCCGCTTCCCTGAAGTTTATCACCAAGTGAATCTTATGCAAGAGTGCTACTCTGTCATAGGGCTTCGCTCCGAGTTGAATCTGACCCCATCCCACCCCACTCCCCCCAAACCAGGAACTACCACCAGCAGCAGCAGCAGCTAGGCAGGGGTCCTTCTCTATGTTCTCCTTAAAGGGGCAGGCAGGATAACTTCCTCTGTAAGAGGATCCTGTGACTTGGATAGCTTAAGACTTTGTTGTGGGGCAAACCCAAGTACGATGGCTTGTTTTATTCAAAACTTACACTATCTTTTAACAGAAGCAAACATGCTCGCATATAAAATTGCTAGAGTTTTAATTCCTCAGTGTTTTTCAGTCACAATCGTTTTCATTTATTCCTCAACACTAGTGAAAATAATAGGAAGCAAGACGTTTAAATCACCTATGTTTTCCCACCTTGTGTGGTTTCTGACCATCTGATGAACCTGAATACCTGATTAGGGAGCATGTGACCCCATAAGAGCCGGTTTCCTCAAGACAAACCACTTTGGAAAGAAAACTAAAGGAAGTTGCTATCTTTAATTCCTGCTTTAGACATGTTATAAATTTGTAAATTGATTTCCCAGTTGATTCAATCTGCCATCTCTAAATCTTTAGCGAGAATTATAGAAATGAAGATAAAATCTTGGTAATTTATTCCATTTTATCACTTATCCTGATCCCATAAAAAGACTCCATCTGTCAAATTATCTTTTCTTAAAAGCAGCAACAACAACAAGAAAATCTTGTTCATCGTTGTCTTTATATGGATATGTTGGGAACAAGCAGTTTAAGTGTCTGTGTCGTGAAAAGTATTGACGTTCCAATAAAACCTGTTCTTTCTAAATTATTTGTTCTTTCACCGCTTTTGAGAGGAAAACTTTGGCTTCCATTATTTGTTTATAATTTTCTTACGCGGCATGGGATTTATTGCTTTGGGCAAATATATTGTCGCATGTTTGGGAAGTGTCAAATAAAATACTCTTATGTTAATATAGTCTGTGATTTGGATTCTAATCCACAATCAGAGCATCTTTCTCTTTAAAATGTCTACTGCCTTGATTTGATTGAAAGCACACACAGTGAGGATAAAAAGAAGAGGGACCTAGATGAAACACATCTTTGATCACATCTTTTACATCTCGTTTCTGTAATCACAGGCTGGGTCGACGATGTTACACCTGAGCATCTACACCCCATGAGAATAACTTCATGTTTCAAGAAGGATGCTGGCAATGAATGTGCTCTGCATGCAAGTGACGTATGTATTGATCATGATAGGAGTTGTATAAGCCCCCAATAAAATGGTTTTTTTTT
>PVJH01031817.1:0-23351 GCA_004026705.1 Nesogale talazaci
GTTCTCCCTTCCCCTGCCCAAAGCCCTTCCCTACCTCAATAAAACCTGTCTTTACTTTTCATTCCTGACTGATCTCTATCCCCTCTCCACGTTCCGTCCCAACCTCTCAATATACACTTACGCATGTGAAGAATTTAGCAAAGGTCAATGAGCAAAATGTACCGTTGGCTGTGTAAGCTTTCACCAAAAATAGAACCACGTATTATTTTAAAACATTAAAATGAATGCGGTACAACATGGGGGAAAATAAGACACATGGAAAGAATCCATTCAAATGACTAATGGACGGCTTGAACCTCGTCAACACCACTCTGAGACCAGAATTAATGCTGTGTGTGTTGGGGGGGGTGTTGGCTTTTAGTACTGACTGCTCTGATCCAGATCACACTAGATGGTTCTGTAGAAAGGGGGGGGGGGGAAATGTCGAACAAATTTTGAAATTATTAAAAGAAAAAAACCTGACTTACTGATCTGAGATGGATGGGACTCCCAAAATCATGGCCCTTAGCCTGGAGTTGAACCCACACACAGGATCAACTTTCAGGCAAACAATACACAGACCTATAAAGTGAATAACAGCATCAGAAGGAAATCCAGGGAGGCAGTATAAAGAGTGCTGCTCTGCTACATTGAGGGGTCGCGACCCGTATCACGAAACGAAATGTCTACACATGGTTGGATGGAAACTAATCCGATCTCTAAACTTACACCTGCACTACAATGAAATGTGAAAAAGAAAAGAAAAAATCCAAAAGGAGAATGTGCCCATCCAGTGTCACAACAAAAACTGTATTGCACTAAAGTTTGAGAGTGGTAGTTTGCCTGTTAGGGATCTTACACATCTGAATCCAAGGCCAAAGATAAGGGTGAAAATCCATAAGGGTTACTGGATAGGGTATTAACCCTGCCTATCAGCAGAAATTGAGTTGCTGCTACATAGAGGGACTCAGAGGAGTGAACCTGGAGTGCAGGGGATTCCCTCAGATGCCTCTTTGTAGACCATGTCCTGCGATCCAAGTCTGTGGGAGATGATCACACCCCAATTTAGACAGTAAGACTAGTGATCCGAATTCTCCAGGTATTCAGGTCTGGATCATCCACCAGCATAGGAATCGCATCCACCTGAGAGGTTTGCTCAGGGGAAAAGAATTTGGGACAGGTCATGATATAAGGAAATTGCAAACACCAGCCATGACCACTCGATCGGTTGCAAAAACACTGTAATAACTAATGGTCTATACCAAATGTATAAATTATTTATTTTGGTATGAAGATTTTGTACATGTATCAACAAAATATTTTAATTATCTTCTTTTCTGTTTCCCCTTATCTAACACAGATGTATTAAAAATACTTAAATTTCCAGGGGGACAATAAACAGTAATGTGGAAGGAAGACTGCGGGCAGTGTATGATATGAAAGTAATAATAATTTATAACTTATCAGGGGTCCATGAGGGTGAGATGGGGAGGGATGGAGAGAGGGAGGGGAAAGGGAGCTAATACCAAAGGCTCTCACATTAAGAACGTATTTTGAAATTAATGATGGCAACATATGTACAAAGGTACTAGATACAATTGATGTATGCATTGTTATAAGAATTGTAAGAGACACCCAAAAAGAGTTATTTTTAAAAACCTTATTAAAAATACAAACTCAGCAATGAAGTTATCTATTAAAAATAAAGAGTATGAATTAGTTAAAGAATGACTGTGACTTGAACAGAAAAGGGATGTTGTGTCATCTAACTGCTCAAGGTTTAGTGTTTTTGTTTGGGTTTGTATTCCCTTTGTGGGAAAATCTTCTTTCCCTCCCTCTCACATTTTCCTCCTTATACAGACTTTGATTTCATCTTTTTCACAGTCACCTCACACAATTAATTAAAACTCAGCCTTTTTCTGGTTTTAACTGGGAGAAATATATCATGTTAGATTGGAAGATCACAATGGCATATTTCTTAAAAGATTAAATGTGGTTTCAAAATCTTTGCACAGTTGTCACAGACACATAACAAAACTACCTATTAGGCACATGGACATGAAAAAGATACATTCCCTGACACCCTTAAAAGGTAAACCAACAAAATGAGGCTGATGACATTCGAGCAGTCAAACTTTAAACTTTATGCAATTTTCACAAGAATACTAGTCAGAATGATCTCCATGGGGTAGCATGGCTCAAAGTATTTGATCACCAAAAATAGCCATTCAATTCCTTTTTCTTCTTCCATATTAAGCATCTCTCTCTAGATACTCATGTATTCCAGACTACTTAATACTTTTTAAAACGAAGCATTCTGGTAAACAAGCGACCGTCGAGCTCAGAAGCAACAAAGCCCACAAAGAAGAAGCAGAGCAGCCAGTGTGATCAAAAGGTGTCAAAGAGATCAGGGATCAGGCATCCAAGGACTAAAAATTATATCATTGTGAATGAGGGGGAGTGCAGAGGGGGGACCCAAAGCACATCTGTAGGCAACTGAACATCCCCTTACAGAAGGGTCACGGGAAAGAGATGAGACAGTCAGGGTACACTGTAGCAACAACGAAACATACAACTTTCCTCTAGTTCTTAAATGCTTCCTCCCCATTCACCACAGCGCCCGCTCCCCCTACTGCATCATGACCCCAATTCTACCTTACAAATCTGACTAGACCACAGAATGTACACTGGTACAGATAAGGCGGGAAACATGGGGAATCCAGGACAGATGATCCCTTCAGGACCAGTGGTGAGAGTAGTGATACTTCGAAGGAGGAGAGAAGATAAAATAGAAATGGGGAACTGAATACAAGGATCTATATATAACCTCCTCCCTGGAGTATGAACAGCAGAGAAGTGGGTGAAGAGAGATGTCGGACAGTGTAAGATAAGACAAAATAATCATAATTTATAAAATGTCGAGAGTTCGTGAGGGAGAGGGGAGTGGGGAGGGAGGGAAAAAATGAGGAGCTGATACCAAGGGCTCAAGTAGAAATTTTTTTGAAAATGATGAGAGCAACAAATGTATAAATGTGTTTGATACAACGGATGGATATATTCATTGCATAGGATGTGTAAGCGCACCAATAAAATGATCTATGAAAAAACAAACCAAAAAACCCCCCAAAGTATTCTCATCCAATTGCATTTCCAAAATATAATTTTGGAACCAGTATGAAACAATATCCCTCTCTCCCCCTTCTTTCCTCCCTCCATTCCTCCCTCTCAGTCACTTTTTGTTTCTAAAACAGCCTTCAGTCTAGTCTTTTTGACAGTCATCTAACACACTTAATTAAAATTCACTTTCTTGTGGACAAAAGACCAATTTTTCACATGCTCTCTCAAATCAATACAAGCCAGTCCAGATAACAGGCATTTTTACTTCAGTGCAATATCCACCTATTTCCTTCCATCCTCATGAGTGTCCGATTTTCTCTGCAAAAACCCAGAAGACAAATTTTCTATCTTCTGCCTCTTGCCTCTATCCTTCCCTCAGGAGACTTTCCAGATGATTTTAATGCTTATTTGTTGCACACAGTTGCTAAACTTTCCCCCAGAGACTGACAAAATAAGACTCGCTGGGATAAGGGCTAAGAATAAAAGTTGGAAATAGCAGAGGATGCCCAGGACACCTCAACCCTCAACATCATTTACCTGTCCCTTCCTCTTGAGAGAGTGGTGAGCAGAACAAGTAGACAACGAAAATGTAGTGGGCAGGATGGGTCTACCCTGGATACTGATCGGCAAAAAAATCCCAAGGCTGTTCAGAGATGCTCATAAGTCTATATTCTCTAACCCTAGAAATCTCCACTTATTGGTGGGACGGTGTGGCGTCATTATCAATGACACAATGACCCTTGCTTCCTGTAGCAACTGTGACTCTGCAAAGGCCTTTCAAGGTGTATTGCGATTTCGAATTCCATCAGCACACAGCAGGACACATTAATTGATTGGACTTTAATTTTACTGGTTCTCTACTGGCTAGCTCCATTAACTCCACTTTTTAATCATACATGTGCTTCATCTGGTTCTAGAAATACCTGTGAACTACCTCTCTGTCCCAAGATAACCTCTCTCTCCCAAGATAACAGTGACAGCTTCAACTATGGATATTTGCATTAACATTACCTGATTAAGAAGATAAATATAAAATCAGCTGAATCATCGATGTGTCCAGAGTTCACAGAAAAAATTGTTTGGGATTTTCTGATGTTTTAAGTCACTCAAAAAACTATTTTCTGAGCTTTACACATCCTGAATATGCTTACCTAGTAGAATCTGAATTTGACTCTAGTCCTGCTGCTTTGGAAATAAGCGTCCTGCTGACTGCAATAACTGTTCACTCAGCAGTAATCACATGGGAGAGAATCAGGACAGACTGTCTGACTTGAGCTAGTCACGAGGGAAGAAAATCACCACAGATGACAAATGAAACATCCCTCTAGCCTAGAGGACCAGTGATGTCAGGTGAGGAAAACTGAAAACACTAAATACATGGCATCAGGGACTTCATCTCAGAGGACACACCCTGGATCCCTTCTGGAAGTCATTATTCCAGAAGACAATTAGACCGTGCTGTATGCTTTGGGTGAGAAAATACATTCTCCAAAGACATTGCTTGTTGTTTACTTAAAAGAATCAAGGGACTAAAATACTGGGGGGGAGGATGACTCTGAAGACAACATGGAAATATTCTCTCTAGCAGTCCATGAACCTGACTTATTCCTCCTCTTGGGACATAGATGTCTCCAGGTCCTTTCCATCAAATTCTTTTGAGACAACAAAGTCTCAGAATTATATCATAACTATTTTACACTTTTCCCCCAATGTGACGGAACACACAAAGAGAGTCAAAAGAGAGAGCTACACCGTGACCAACAGTCCTTTCTACCCTAGTGTTTACCTTCCTGCTGCCATTGATTTTGCTACATTCCATCCAGTGGATTCCAAGTCCTAGTGACTTCAACTACAACTGAATGAAACGTTCACCAATCCCATCCCTTCCTCACAATCTTGCCCATGGTCCAATCTATTGATGCAGCCTCTCTGTCAATCCATCTCATTGCCAGTCTTCCTCTCTTTTGCTGACCCTCTTTACCAAACACGATGTCCTTTTTCAGGGACTGTTCTTTCCAGAAAATATGTCTAGATTTAAAGTATATACAGAATCTAACCATTCCCTTCTAAGGAGCATTCTGTCTGTACACTTTCAAAGACCGATTTGTTTGTTCTGTAAGTCCATGGCAATTTGAATGTAGGCTGCCAGTCAAAACTCGACTTCCCTAGCTCTTCTCCAATCTTCCTTATTCATTGCAGAGATTCCAAGCACACAACCATCAAAAATGCCGTGACATCGGACAGGCAAGCCTTAGTCTTTAAAGTGACATGGTTGTTCTTTAGCCCTTTTGCATCAGACTTACCCAACGCAGTCCATGACTTTATCTCGTCACTGCTGCTTTTACCTGAGCATTGATTGTAGACCTAAGTAAAATGAAATCTTTGACGATTCGGTCTTTTTCCGCTTATCATGATATTATTTACTGGTACATATGTGATGATCTTTATTTTCTTTGCATTGAAATGTAAGCCAGACTGAAGGCTGTAGCTGATAAGTACTCTAGGACCTTAAAACTAAGGAAGATTGTGCTCTCTGCACCCTGCAGATATGTCAATGATGAGTGCTTCTTTATATAGTCTAGTTTCTTAGATCGTCAGTAAAAGATTGAATAAATATACTGTGAAAACACAACTTTCCTGACTCTAAAATGCCTTTGTTTTGATGGAATGACTACTTCTTGTTCTGTGTACAAGCTCTGTATGCACACCATTAAAGAGTTGAGAATTCTCATGCTTCACAGTGTTCCCTGCAGTTATAATACACAGCCAAGTGCTTTTGGATGGTTTATAAAACCCAAGAAGAGAAGGAAAAGAAGGAGAAGAAGGAAAGAGAATAAAAGGACATAGCCTTACATCTCTATCTTACTCCATCTCATCCCCACACTTTGCCTTTTCTCTTCATTACACAAACGCGTAAACTATTTTTCTCTCCACTATACATAGGGGTAAACTATTTTTTGTTCCTCTATCATCTGGTAAAGTGTCTTCCATCACTGAGATTTTCTTGGTCCTCTTTGAGCCAATTAAATATGTCATCACTTTTAAAAACGTCATCTAATGCTTTTACCTAATGCTCGTCACACTGAGTATAAGCTATTTCTCTCTTTAAGTAAGATGTGCTGTTTATATCATTAATTCAACCACACCCTCATACAGATGTGAAGTGCACCTGCAACATTCCCAGGCCCTGCAGCTGTGCAAGTAGAACAAGGGAATACTGTATGATTTCACATCAGGAACGGTGTGCACCAGGGTTGTGTTCCCCTGTCATATTTATTCAGCCTGTGTGCTGAGCAAATCATCAGATAAGTGGACTTAACTGAGGAGGAACATGGCATCAGGGTTAGAGCAGGGCTTATTACAAGCTGCAATACGCAGATGACACAACTTGGCTTGCTGAACTTGAAGAGGGCTTGAAACACTTGCTGATGAAAATCAAGGATTGCAGGCTTCAGGATGGATTACAACTCAGCATAAAGAAGAGCAAACATCTCACAACTCGATCAATAAATGACATGGTAAACGGAGGAAAGGTTGAAGTTGTCAAAGATTGTGTACTGCTCGGATCCACTGTCAGTGCTCATGAAAGCAGCAGTCAAGAGATGAGAAGACGAGTTGCATCAGACATATCTGCTGCACAGGCCCACTTTAGAATATTGACAATCAAGGATGCTACTTTGAGGACTAAAGTGCATCTGACCCAAGTGTTCTTGCACTGAGGAAGTACTTGAGTGAATGCCTAATAATGTCCATCTGCTGTCTTAAGACTAACCAGGTGTAATCCCGACCCTGTGTCTCCAGTGTTGTCCCCCATAGGGCCTTGAGCCAGAGAAGGCTGCCATGTTTCATAGTAGGGGTGACCATATGGTGCTCTATGTGCATTGTCTGTTCTGAGCAGGGATATCATGGTCGTCCTCAGGGCTTGGTGGGCCAGGATGTGCTCCACTCTCTCTTCCTCTCCCTTCATTTGCTCCCGTGTTCTCTGGTCAGACACGTCCCTCTCCCTGAGATGCAGCTTCTGTGCTGTCCTCTAAAGTAAATTCTTCAGGGGAGAGGGGCAGCTATCCATGAAACTGGGATTGAGGTCAGGCCCTCAGACCCCTCCGCTGACTCCCCGCCCCATGCCATCACGCTACATCCACATCCTGGTAAACCGGGTTTAAGTCTGGTCTCTCTTTCCCTGTGGAGATATAAACAGTACCCTCCCGTTGAGTGCTTTAGTGTCCTGTTCCCCCACTACACATTGTTATTTCCCCCACCCCCTCTTTCTTAGTTGGCTTCTATATGTAGCCCTGGATTTGGTCTGGCCCCTGCCGTACTACCTGCACCTTGCCCCAGGATAGATATTTACTTTCTCTTGAGCCCTTGATATCAGATCCTCTTTTTCTCCCACCCTCCTCCCCCACCCGCATGACACCTTCATAAATTATTATTATTTTCATAGATAACACCGACTGCTGTCTCCCTTTCCCCATGGTTTCTGTTGTTCTTCCCACTGGAAGAGTGTGTGATGTTTCTTATAAACATTCTGTAGTCAGATCTTGTTCTTATATGAAATATGACAATATTTACCTTTTGACTGATTGCATTTAAAATTTGTTTTTATTAAATACATTTATTGGAGCCTGTTACGTCTCTTACCACTGAGAGGATGAGATGGAGCCGCAAGAAGGAGACAGAGCTCAGTTAGGGATGAAATGCAAACATATATATGCTTTATTGGAGGTAGTGAAGGACTTTGGGGAAGGGAAGGGACAGCAGAGGAAGAGAGAGAGACAGGGCCATCTTAAGCTCCTGGGCAGTCCCGAGGTCCGAGGGTTAGGCTAGGGAAAGCCGCACCGGGTATGGGGGCAGTGGGATATATATAGGGTTTGCGCTCCAGGCATGTGGGCTGATGAAAGAAGTGGGAAGTTTCTTGTGCTGCGTTTGCAAGTTTCAGGTTGGGAGGTGACCTACGAGCAAATCATCTCGTTTTTCAAATTTGTTTCCTGGAATGTTAGAGGGGGAGCTCCGTGCCTTGCCCGGGTAGAGACTATGCCCTACCAGGGGAGATAAGCTCTGTGAGATGCCAGAGTCAGAGGTTACAAAGCTCAGCAAGTTGTCCATCTCCTTCTTGTGAGGTTGGTGCAAAGGGGCTGCTTGGTCAAGGGGCTTCCTGATTTGACGCTGGCCCATGCAATCACAATCCAACATTCATCCAGTGTGTCGAGCACATTTACACTTATGTCACCATGATCATTTTCAAAGCTTTCCCTTCCCACTTGAGCCCCTGATATCAGCTCCCCATTTCTTCCCCTCCCTCCCTCATCCACCTTCCACCAAGAACCCTTGATAAAAGGAAAACCATTGAGAAGAGGAATTGGCACAGTGACTACAAAAATGGGCCCAAATAAAACAATATTTCTGAACCTGTCAAAGGATCAGGTTGTATTAAATTCTGTTGTAGATAGGATCACTGTGAGTAGGAAGAAATTTGATGGCAACAACTCTAGTGTCATCATTTATGTACACCTTCATTGGTCAAAATAATAATGAGGAGAGCTTTTATCTTTATAATCTTGGCAGAATACAAAAGTATATCAAATTTTAAAAATCATTTTATTGGGTGCTTGTATAACTCTTTTGACAATCCATACATACATACGGACATGCAATATATCAAGCACATTTGTTTGGTGCCCTCATCATAGAATACATCTTTTATTTTTTCAAGCACATTTGTACATTTATTGCCATCGTCATTCTCAAAACACTTGCTTTCTACTTGAACCCTTGTTATCAGCTCTTCATTTTCCCCTCCCTCTCTTCCCCCTCCCTCATCAACCCTTGACAATTTATAAATTATTATTATTCAACCCTTGACAATTTATAAATTATTATTATTTTGTCATGTCTTACACTGTCTGATGTCTCTCTTCATCCACTTGTCTGTTGTCCATCCCCCAGGAAGGGGGTTATATGTAGATCCTTGTAATCGTTCACCCTTTCTACCCCACCTTTCCTCCACCCTCCCAATATTGCCACTCTCACCACTGGTCGTGAGGGATTCATCTGTCCTGGATTCTCCCTGTGTTGATTGTTCCTATCTGTGCCAGTGTACATCCTCTGGTCCAGTTGGATTTGTAAGGTAGGATTAGGATCACAATAGGGGAGAGGAAGCATTAAAGAACTAAAGCAAAGTTGTAAGTTTCATTATTGCTACCCTGCACCCTGACTGTCTTCTCTCCTCCTTGTCATCCTTCTAAAGGGGATGTCCAGTTGCCTACAGATGGGTTTTGGGTCCCCACTCCGCACTCCCCCTCATTCACATGGATATGATTTTTTGTTCTTGAATGCCTGATATCTGATCTTTTTGACACCTCATGATCACACAGACTGGTGTGCTTCTTCCATGTGGGCTTTGTTGCTTCTGAGCTAGATGGCCACTTGTTTACTGAGAATGTCATAGTTTCATGAGATTTTTTATAAAGTACCGTCTGTCTGCATATTCCATGGTGGCTGGATGTCTAAACCAGTAATGGAGTTTTGTTTTAATCACTTAATTCTAAGAAAGTGCAACGCATACACTTGATACTTTTGAAGGAGTAAAGCAACAACAGTCATCTGAACTCTTGAAGGATGTGCGCACCAGTCTGGAGCCTCAGAAGTTTCTCCTGTGGATTTAAGAGTCTTCTACCATGCGACTCTATGTCACGGGGTGGTCGTGCCCCTCCCCAGCACTTTCCTCAGGGCCTTTGCTACATCCTTGTTGCGGAGAGTGTAGATCAGAGGATTCAGGGTGGGAGTGATGATGCTGTAGAACACTGAGCCAACCTTGTCTTGCAAGGGAGTGCGCAGAGCCCTGGGTCTCATATATGAGTAAATGCCAGCTCCAAACCAGAGAAAGACAACAGTGAGGTGAGAGCTACAAGTAGCAAAGGCGTTTCTCTTGCTCCCGGCTGACCGCATCTGAATCACACTGTGGAGGATGAAGGCATAGGACGTGGAGATCAAGGAGATGGGGAAGAGAAGAATAAAGATGGTGCTGATGTACAGTATTGTTTCATAAACAGTGATGTCTTCACATACCGACTTCACAACAGCTGGAAGTTCACAATAGAAATGGGAGATCTTGGGAGGTTCACAGAAAGGGAAGTTCATCAAAATCGCTGTGTGAATTAGGGAGTCCACGGATGCTCCTAACCAAGATATGACAGCCATCATCACTGTCAACTTTCTGCTCATGAGGACGGCATAGTGCAGTGGATGACAGATGGCCACATAGCGGTCATAGGACATGAAAGCCAGAAGGAGACACTCAGCACCACCCACGGATAAGTAGAGGAAGTGCTGGGTGGCACAGCCCACAAAGGAGATGGACTTCTTGCCAGATAAGTAGTTGGTGGCCATCTTGGGGATGGTGGTGCAGACATGCATCAGGTCCATGAGGGACAGCTGGCTGAGCATAATGTACATTGGCGTATGTAGCCGGGCATCAGCACAGATGAGGAGAATGGTCAGGGTGTTGGCACTCACTGCAATGAGGAAAACTACCATAGTCAGGGAGAAAAGGAAAACATGGGTGAGAGAGTCATCAAAGAGCCCTTCCAGGATGAAGTCTTCCCAAGAGGAAGTATGATTCCTCAGCCACATCTCTTCCTTCTCAATCTCTATAGGAAAATAGAAAGTTATTATAGACAATGATATCAAAATTCCTGGGGATCACCACATCTGACAACATAAGACATTTGATCTAATCTATTCTTTAATCTAAGAAATAATTTGTGGAATTCTTTTCTACTTATTAAGTTGTTATTCAGTAATTATTCAGCAACTTTAGTCATTAAAGTAACCTTTAAAGAATAAAAGAGAAAATTTACTATTTCTCTCCATATATGCTGGAATTCCAAAATATCTAGACTCTATTAGATGCTAAACTTCAAAACCACAGTTTCTTCTCTTAGTTTATCGTATCTTTCAAGGTCAAATCAGATAACTCAACTCCTGGGATAATTCTAGATATGTGTGTGTTTATAAATATTCTTGTGTGTATGTGTGTGCACGCGCATGTGCGTGCAACTGGTTAACAGTCTGTGTAAGACTTGTGTCTGATATTGGAACTGAAATCTGCAGGGCAGGTGATCAGTAGAGAAGATAAATACAAGAACAGGCTTGAACCTACAGACAAAATTGTTCTTGTTGCCGCTGGAATTGGTGATGTGGACATCTTGCCATGGCTGGTGCTCTGACGATACTGAATCCACACACCTGTTCCCCAAAATCAAAGATGCTAAAAAGACTGGTTCAGTTGTTCCTTTTGCCAATGAGGTGAGTCAACGAATCGGCTTTGATGTGGGAAAAACACAAGAGAGTTGCCTCCCTTCCGATTTCTAGATCTCCCAAGAACCTCTCCATAGCATCCCTTAACCAGAAACATACAACCAGAAAGAGAATTCTGGGATGTGAAGGTGACGCTAGTCAAGTTGACACAAAGTTAACAGTTAACTTGGCCTTGTACATATCTCCTTAAGACTTGCCTAATGTCCCCAGGAAGACAATGATTCTCATTCCCATCTCCCTGGTCTCTACATCCTATGCCTTCATGGTCCACAGTGTGATTCAGATGCAATCATCCTGAACACAACTGAAACCATGTTATACCGTGCCTGAAGAGAATTCATGCTTCTTTTTCCCTTTTCCTTACGGGTTCACACTCCTTTTAGAGTCTATAATTTAAATTTTAAAAATTTGGTCAGCAAAATACTCATAGCTATTATACAAAGCAAGCTATTCATTGTGAAGACTGAGGAGTTGGGCTCCGTGATACACAGGGTCACTGTAAGTTAGAACCTATTCAATGGTCCCGCCCAACAGCAACAATCACACAAAGAATGGCTTCTCTTACCCAAGCATTGACATATTCCCAGCGCATCCACACTGTCCCTCATTTTGAGTGTCCATCCTTCCCCTTAACCAGTTACCCCTGTCGTTGCTCCACTGACTTCTAAGAAAGCAGCCATTGAAGAGAGGTGGAGGCAATCTGTGCCTGGACTCAGTAGCGTGATCTCCCATTCACCAAGGGAATCTGACTATAATAGCCAGTGCCGACTGCACAATCTGCCACAACACTGACTTCTGAATGTGGCACTATTTCCTCCGGATAATCAGTCTCGTGGCAGATTGGTTACATTGCCCAATTTTGGTCATGGTAGGGGACAGTGCTTTCTTATTGATATAATATACACTTGTTTGGATCCGGATTTACTTTCCTTGGCCGCAGTGCTTTGGCCTGTACTATCTCCTATGGGCTCACAGAAGGAGTTGTCCACAGTGACGATCTTCTACACCACATTGCTTCAGACTAACAAACTCATTTCACAGCCTATGAGGTCTAGATGTGCGCCCAGACTCGTGGAATTCTCTGGTCTCACCATTTCCCTTCATTCTGAAACAGCTACAGCACCGACTAAATGGCAACATCCTGAAGGGTTGGGATGCTGCTCTCCAGATGTGTTTTCTACTCAGAAGGTCATGGAAGATGATGAGGTCTTACCAGCCAACCCTGTGAGAACCCTGGCCCAGCCAAATGGACACAAACCCTTAATGATCACAGTCCACCTTTGGCAATTTGGCGCCATTGTACATCTCTTCAAACCATATGTAACCACTAAATAAAGACTACTATAAACTCACTTGTATGTAAGATGACGCAACTAATGCATACAATTGGAAGTGAGCGATATAAAAATATTTGATACAGACCTATGAGGAGAAAATGTTCAAAGCTATTACAGGCCTCATTTCTGCAACTGATCCCATGACTGTAGCCAGTATTTCCTACTATCTTCCTCCACCACACATTCTGTATTCCTTTGCCCTCAGCAAACACCAGAGCTGGTCCTGGTTTTTTTGGTTTTTTGTTTTTTGTTTTTTTTTGGTGAGGTGATCCAAACCTTCTTTCCTGAAGGTTCTGGGACATTAATCGTTATGTTGGAAATGGGTTGCTGCAGTTTACCATTTAATTTAAACACAGTGCATGGCAGTATTAAGAAACACCCTAAGGAAGCTCCTAAATTTCAGACATATTCTAGTTTATCTCTAGCATGTAATATTAATCCAACGTCCCCTTGGTAGTCAGGATCAATCACACTACACAATACAGAAACACCCTACTGTGCCACACCCCATCGACTGAAGTATGTCCCTTCATCTAAGGCAATTCTGTATGCAATAGCGTGACGGTGGGTAAGACATTCCATAAGTCCACAAGTGATACTTTTGACAGAAGCATAGAGTGCAAGGAAGGAAAATCCATAGCAAGAGTCAGTGTCCATTCCAGTAAGAACGAAACACTGTCCTTTTCTTGATGTCAGTGGTCCAATTGAATCAACCTGCCACCAGATGGTTGGTTGATTTCCCCCGAGGCATGGTCTCATGTCATGGAATCAGTGTTAATCTCAGCTATTGGGCTATAGCAGTGGCTATAGCCTAGGCACCCTCTTGTGAGTGGAAACCATGGAGCTGAGCCCATGCATAATTCCCATCTCTGCCACCAGGGCCACTTTGTTCAGGACCCTGTTTGACAATGACAGAAGTGCTGGAGGAAAGAGGAAGGCTAGTGTCTACAGAACATGTCATCCTATCCCCTTGAGTATTAAAGGCCCCCTTTGCTGAGGTCACCCTTTGGAGAGCATTCACGAGGGACGGGAACATCTTCACTATTCTAACTCTTTCAGAGAGCTCTAGCTACATACCTCTTCACCATACCTCCCTGTCACAGACTTTCTAATCATGTTCTCTCCAAGTCCTTGACTATCCAACCAAAACTACTGGTCAGAACGTTTGAATCTGGATATAATCCCATATCCGGTCATTTCGCTTTGACAAGAAAATGAACAACCAGGTATACTACTTAACATTCTGCCCATGGGGAGTATTTCCCTTCACCACTGTCCTTCAGGAGGATCCCAGAAAGTGAGACCGTAGTGCTGCTGTGCACTTTCAGCGGTGTCTGCATACCTTGCAGGCTCGTGTGCAAACTACGAAAAAAAACATTTCTCTTCCTCAGTCAGTTGGTCATCAGGAATTTCCCACAGGCCCCAAGTTGCAAACTGGAAGAGAAATGTGACAAGAATAGAAATCATGAGCATCTGGGTCACTTCTTTTGCAACTGACTTGTCTTTCGAGCCTGCTCAAGTCCGGTCTCAAACATGTCACTCCCATTTCATGATGGAATGCTGATGTGCATTTCCAAATGTATAGCTCTTGGAGTCACCCAGTGCCCTATTCCTAATACAGCTCAGGATACACGGTGAGTTGACAGTTCATAGTTAGGAATTTGGTCTCTACGGAGGTCCAGTTATGAGCAAAAACTGATAGAATTGTTTTCTATCGAGGCTCCAAGGGCTTTGCTCCAAAATCCTACATGCTATTTCTGTAATGCACCATTAGGTACCTGCCAAAGGCTTCAAACTCAGTCTCTATCTGCCACTGACGCTTCAAGCACTGTTTGATGTATCAGATCAGGTGACTCAGATGGCAGAGTGGCTTGCTTGGCACACTGAACCTATTGCAGACCCTGTTATGGGTCCCACTCAAAACCAGCAGATGTGGTTTCTGGGCAAGGTGATGCCACAGACTGACACACAGCACAATTCCTCTTCAACAAAGATGTAGAGAAATCGCTACTAACACATGACATAAGCACACTACAAAATACCATGAAAACACATGCACATCAGAGGAAAAGGTAGTTGACTAGGACCTCCTGAAAATAAGACGCTAATGTACATCAAAAAATTTTATCATTAGAGTAAAAAGAGAACCCAAAGAGAGAGATCAAGGTCCTTGGCTTATGGTACACAACAGAATACTACACAATTAGGGGAATAATGGAAAAACCTGCCCTCCACACACAAAAAAGCCAACTCATTGAATGAATGAAACCCCAAGGCAGAGACAAGAAGGTGACCAACAGACATTCTACAATGGAGACCAGAAAAACTGAGTCCAACATATACAGATGACCATACTGGACCTCTGCGCGTCAAACTACAAGATACAGAATTGCATCAAATGCCATTGGGAAGGGAGACAGAATGAAATTAGTGATGGAGGAGTCAGGGCAGAAGATCCTTCGTCTATCGGGGTAATGCTGGCTCTCAGAAAGCAATGCACTCAGATGAGGATAAGTCAACTTCACTGAATCCCTGAGAGGTTAGAGACACAGCGTGGCCAGACACTAAAGGGAACAAGGTGAGTGAAGGTGAGCTGGAGAGAGAAAGGAAGATGAGTGGTAAGAGTCGTGGGTCAAGGAGGGAGTCCATGAAAGCAGAAAACACAAGTCACTAAGAGCCTCTTTCCTTTGGAGAAAGGGGCCTGTGGGGTGATAGTTGGGGATTCTGGACTCTGAGCACATTGTACTGAATCTTGACAGGAGCTGGATATTTGGCCATGGCTATCCCAAACTATGCCATGCTCACACCAGCAAAGTTGGAGCAGAAAAATTCTTTTTAGCTTGGACTTCCTTATCCTACTTTCCTGGTGAGTTTGTCCCACACCCTAACCAACCTTGTGACTAGTGACAACCCTACACACACACACACACACACACACACACACACACACAGTCCCCGTGTCTTCCCGGTGCATTTGGGACCCCTCCCACTGCGATGACCACATTCCACACCCATGTCCAGGCAGACTGGCTCCTCACTCTACCTGTGGAGACTGATTGAGAGGTCACCTAACAGAGTTACCAGAGGTACCCCCTAAGGACCCTGATTTTTAGCATAAACATACTAGCCAAAAGTATACCAACAGCATAAGATAAACAATGGGGACCTTCTGAAAATCAAATATTTCTGTCCATCAAAGAAGAAGAAGAGAAGACCTAGAGGGCAGGGAAACTAGTTGAGAATGACATATCCAACAAAGAATGAATCTTAAAAATGTATGGAAAATTTCAGCTCTTCAACAGCAAAAAGACTACCATAAAATCTTAAAATGGGCAAAGAATATGAACAGACACCTCACTAAAGAAGACTGCTGGGCAGCCAACAGACACATGAAGAAAATCTTGAGGTCATTAGAAACATGCAAATCAAAACAACATCTCACCCCAGCATCGATAGAGCAAAGTGTAGAAAATGACACATGCTAGCGAGGGTGTGGAGAGACTGGAACTCTCAAACACTGGTGGTAGGTTGCAGCCATTTGTTACAATCACTGTGGAAGGCAGTCTGATGCTTCCTTCAAAAGTCAGACAAAGAAATACTGTTGGACCTAGCAGTTCCACTAACAGATATGGATCCTGAACAAATAAGAGCCTAGACGCTAAGAGCTATACGTGCATCCATGCTAACTGCAGCACTTTTCACAGTATTTAAGAAATGGAAACAACCTATGAGCCCACCGATGGACAAATGGTTAAGCATGTATCTGATGGAATGCTACACCATGGCAAAAAAAATTGATAACTGTTAGGTGTGCTTGCGGTGGCCATTTTCGGCCTGACCCTCCCCCACCTCCTTGGACCAGACATCTGGCGGATGCAACCCTCCCTAACCTTGCAGCCCGCTCTGCACTCCGTCAGGACCCGGACATGCCTTCAACCTCCAATCCCCAGTCATCTTACCTTAAATGGCCACCAAAAACCCCAACTATGCATCCCCGGGCTTTATCAGCCCAGACGTTTTCCCACTGGGCGTGACTCCATCAGCCCCAGACCTCTCGGACTGCTGGACCTGCCCATGCTAAGTGCCTCCCCAGTAAAAGGTTGCTTCTGTTATCACTTGGTCCTCATCATCTCCAGCCACACAATAACTCCATGAACCACCTCAAAACCTGAAGGACCTAAAGATGAGATAAATAAGCTTATCAGAGAAGGACAATATATATGAGTCCACCATTATACCAAAAATCCAGGGAAAAGATGCACACAGGGGAAAATTCTTTGAGGTTCCCAGGCAAGAGGCAGGAGGAGAGAGAAAATCATTCACTTAGATGATAACCCTCTATTAATTTGGGTGAAAGGAAAGGTAGCATACATTAAGGAGAGACTAAGCACCACCTCACTAAAGAAAAGGAAAACTCAAAAAGCTGCACAAGAGATACAGAGAACAGAGATAAATATTACATTCAAAATTATCCATTATCGAGGATCATAAACAGCAATCGACAAGTGAATACATAAGCACACAGGTAAGATGAAAAAATATGAGTGGACAGCAGGGATGGTGACATTCTCAACTATCTAGAGGTTTGACAGTCAGCATTTCTATCTGTATGTCCTTTAAACATATGCATTTTTAACAGAGTAAACAGCGGGTGGAGAAATGTGAATTCCTTCGCGCTAATAAAACAGTGAGCCTGAAGGCTTGAGACCAGAGCCACGGGGAACATCAAAGTCAATTGGCATAATGCTCCTCTCTATATAGTGTACTCAAACTATGTTCTGCATTCTATCTTTGTGAATAGTGACAGAGGTCCTAAAAGCTTATGAATGGCCATCTAAGATCCTACTATTGATCTCTCCTGGCCCAAAGCAAAGAAGTGTGAAGAGAATGAAAGACAGATGGAGGGCTGAGCCCCGGTGGCGTAGTGGTTGTGCGCGGGACTGCGGCCCACTGGGACGGAGGTTGAATTCCAGCAGTGGGGCTGGGCCTCCTACTCCCACCACTGGAGAGCAGTGATGCCCAAAAAAAAAAAGAAAGAAAGAAAGAAAGAAAGACAGATGGAAACAATTGGACCACACAAATCCCAGTCAACATCACTCTGAGACCAGAACTAGGTGGGACCTGGCTGGCAGTACCAACTGTTGCAATCAGGAACACACTAGAAGGTTCTGGAGATGAAGGGAGGAAAAATAAAGAACACAATGTGAAATAACAAAAACAAAAGAGGACCAGACTTCCTGGAATGAACGCTGAAGACCAGGTCCCTGATGTACTCTTCCAACCTAAAACTGAACCCATCTCATGGTCAGCTTCCAGTCACACACACAGCACAGGCCTCTGAAGTGAAGAACTACAGAAGGGAGAAATGCAGTCCTCGGGGCAAGGAAGCCTCTCTCAGCCGAGGCTGACTCACCTCGACCCTCTGTGGGTTTCCAAGACTGTAACTGTTTTATGGGAGTAGAGAGCACAGTCTTGCTGCTGAAGAAACTTGTGAACAGAACACGTAGAGAAGTGAGATGCTGTAGCCCAGGTTCAGGCTAAATTCTATACCCCTGGAAATCTCCATTTATGGGTGGGATGGCACAATGGACGTTATCCATGGCACAGCCATCATTTTTGATTCTTCTTATTCGTGCCAGAGCATTCGCAGGAGCAACCATGACTGTGACGCTGCAATGCCGTCAGTCTGGACTTGGATTTTGAATTCCATCAGCACACAGCAGGACGCACGAAGTGACTCAATTTACCTCCACTCGCTTTGCCTTTGTATCAGGCGTATGCTCTACACATATCTGTGAGCACCCCCCATCTGCCCCCAAAATAAGAGAGCTTAAGCAAGACACAGTTGTACGAATTTTACCTGATTAAGAAACTACAGATAAAGCCAGCTGCATCATGAAAGTGTCCAGCGTCCACAGGAAATGTGTCTTGGATTTTCGGTTTGGGGTCACTCCAGACTCTTCTTTTCTGCACTTTACACATCCTTACCTACCTAATAGAATATGTATTTGATTCTAGTCCTGCTGCTTTTGAAATAAGCTTCTTGCTGACCGCACTTGTTTCCTTGGCAGTCATCGCATGGCCTTTGTCTGACATGAGCTAATCATGAGGGAAGAGCACCGCTACTGGTGACAAATGAAGCATCCCTCTAGCCTAGAGGACCAGTGATGTCAGGTGAGGAAAACGGAAAACACGACATCGATGGCATCAGGGACTTTATCCCAGAGGACACATCCCGGATCCCTTCTGGAAGCCATTATTCCAGAAGACAATTAGACAGTGTTGTATGCTTTCAAGAGCTGGAGGGAGGCATTGGTTGGAGTTTACTTATAGGAATCAGGGGACTGAAGTATTTGTGGGAGGGTGACTCTGAAGATATTCTCTCTAGTGGTCCATTAACCTGATTGGTTTTTCCTCTCGGGGCATAGATGTCTCTAGGCCCTTTCCATCAAAAAATTCTTTTGGGAAGACAAAGTTTGAGAACGTTCTAGTCTCTTTTCTTCTGTGCCATATCCTAAAAATGAGGCAAGGGGTAAAGAGGTATGTACGCCACTCCTGTTTTCCACCCCAGCTGTTGGTTATGCTTCCATTAATTGTAGTTTGTGTAAGTCTGGGTAAACTAGAGAAACAAGATTCATAAACATGCACATGGATATAAGGGAAAGGTTTATATACAAGAGGAATGAAACATTGAGAAAGCAACCCAGCCCAGCCCAGTCCAAGGTCACAAATCCAATATTAGCCCATAAGTCCAATACCAGTCTATAAAGTCTCCTTCCAATTGACGAAGCACATGCAACGACACCAGGAGAATCACAGGCCAGTGGGTGCAGATTCTTGTGTGTCCGGTGGCAGTAGAAGCATCTCAGTGCTGGCAGGAGTCTCCACGTGGCTTCTCTGGCCCCAGAAGTTTGGCTCCATCAGGGCAAGCCCATGTGGCCTCTCCTCCAGCTCCTCCATTCTCCAGGAATCAGGATCAATCAGCATGCTGTCATCTCGTCTTGTCAGTCGAGCGTCTCCCAACCACTGGGGAGATGGTCTCTCATCTCCACGAGGGAAATATCACGAGACTTCCCAGATTCTCAGAGAAAACCAGAGACAGAGGTCTCATTGGCTATCTCCAGATTGACTCCATCCCTACCTTCCCTACATTCCACCCCTACATTCCCAATCATGAAATTGACACACGAGTACTCGACTGCCACATTGTGACAGGTGGTCTAGTCCATTCCAACTCAAAGGGACCCCGGGTACAGGAGAAAGAATCAGTGACTAGTCCCTTGCCATCTTCACAATCTTCCCTGTGTTTCAACCCCTTGTTGTCGCCGCCATGTCAATTCATCTCCTTGAAGGTATTTCCCTTTGTGTGCTGACCCTCTTCATGAGCAAGCATGATGTCTTTCTCCAGGGGCTGGTCTTTCCTGACATGTCCAAAGCACACCCAAAGTCTCGCTATTCTCACTCTCCTTCACTAGTACATGGTTCTGTCAAGACTTCTCTTCTTTTTTTTTTGGGGGGGGGGGATCACTGCTCTCCAAGACTTCTCTTCTTGTGTGACGATCACCTCCTACTCCAACAGTGAGAATCCCAGTTTTTGCCATTCACTATTAGTTTGCTTGATTGTTCAATTCCAGTACACCCTGGCATGTTTTCACATACACATACACCACACACACACACACACACACACGTTGTAAGAAACAACTTTGCAGTGCTTTTGTGCATTGCCTCTTGCCTTTGACCATCCAGACTCCTCTCATTTCCAAGGTTACTTAGGTCACAGCACGTTTCCCCCCAAACCCATGAGGTGAGCTGGTTTCACATATTTGTCATACACTAAGAGTCTTTTGTCAAATGCTGTGTTTGGCCTTAGAATTCCCCAGCCTCCCAAGTGATTTTTTTTTTCATGCATGAGTTCCTTGTGCTGGGAAGCTTGACAAACATGTAGCGCCATGTAGCCAGCATTGTAGAGCTTTATGGCTCTGTGGAGTGTTTTTATGATGGGAGCACACACCCTGGAGAGGCCAGCTTAAGGGTGCTTTTGTTGGTGATACCATTTCTTCTGCAAACTGTAAATCGCTAGTTCATTTGCTTACAGTCAATAGCAACAGGAAAAGCTTTATGGGTGCGGCAGTTACATAATCTCCTATCAACTTGGGCGAAGGGATGGAGTCTAGCTGTCAATCAGATCATATAGCTAATGGTGCCTCTGTCTGAGAATGACCTTCTCCAGAGGGTTCTGGGAACTCCCGTCTTCCTCCTGGAGTCAGGACACACTCTCTGCTACACATGCCTGTTGACAAGCCACCTGGATCTATGCTGATGGCAGCCAGAGCCCTAGAACTGGAGGAGCCACGTGGAGATCCCTGCCAGCACTGAGATGCCTACACCACCATTGGATCCACAAGACTTTCCACCCACTGGCTTGTGATCTTCCTGCATTCGGCATTATTTCATGTGTAGCATGAGTTTGAAGAGGAATTCATAGGCAGGTATTGGACATATGGGCTAGTATCAGACTTATGGACTTGATCTGGACTGGACTGGGATGTTTTCTTAATCTTTGATGTAAAGTTTATATATATACATATATATACATGAGTGTCCCTGGATTTGTTTCTCTAGTCAACCCAGACTAACACAAGGACCCTTCCCTTTCTATCTTGGATCTCTCAGCAGGTCTCTCCTCACTCGTGAAATGGTGACTGACTTGAGGCTCCCTAGGGGGAAATAAACTTGGGAAGAAAGCCAGTATCTCCTTTATTCCACTGAAAATTCTTTTTCTTTTCTCTCTATATTTCCTCTTTCTGTTTCTCCTTCTTTCCCACTGTTTCCTGCCTTTTGAACTTTGTCCTTGGGAAAACAGCGCTCTTGTGGTCTCAAATGCTTGATTATTCTAAAGAGTGCATACACCTCTAAGGTTATAGCTCACCTTACAGACTCGTCCAGTGTTTTGCTGAAAATTGAGCAATGGGTTGACTTGAAGGATGACCAAGGGCCATAATCTTGGGGATTCCAATAGCCTCTTTCCTACAATAAAGTCTAGCCTTTTCTGTCATTCTGAGTTTTGTGCCACATTTTTCTAATCTCTATCCAAAACCTTCTAAGGCAGTGGTTCTCCACCTTTCTAATGCCGTGACCCTTTAATACAGTTCCTCATGTTGTGATGACCCCCCCCACCACATATTATTTTCATTGATACTTTATGACTGCAATTTTGCTATTGTTATGAATCAGGCAATCCCTGTGTAAGGGTTGTTTGACCCTCAAAGTGGCTATGACCCATAGTTGGAGAACCACTGTTCTAAACTGATCCCCTTCAGAGCAGCTGATAAAGGTAGCTGGGCATCACCTATTTCTTCTGATCTCTTGAAAAGCGTTAATGGGATTTTGCTGTTCCGAGTCTTTTTCAGCCTTATATCCTACTACATAAAATACACAAGCAATTGATTTATCCAAATCTTAGGAATGTCTTCTATTTTAACACTATATTTTCCATCTGTTTCCAAATCAGGCTATTCTCACCTCAGACATCTCTTTCTCATAATAATTTACAAAAAGAAAAAGGCTAATGCTTTTAAAAACATTCGAGTTCTTTCTAATCACCTTTCCTAAAGCTATAAATTCCACAGGGAAGTGATCTCACTGCTTGGTTATCCTTGGCAGCAGTGCAAACTATTTTGCAACACTGTAACAAGGATCTACAGTTTTGTTGTCTGATGTATCTGTTTCACCACTGCTTGCCCAGCCACTGTAGGATCACACTTCAGGGTGTTAGTTTTTGTTCTTTTTGTAGTTCTACAAGCTGTAATAAACAGACCAAAAATAAAGTGATGTGAACATAATAGCAGTTGCTTTAGAAGAGGCCAGGATGGGTGTTTCCAGTTAAACGGGGTCAGGGAACATTACTGTACATTATTTTCAGCACATGGCTTCCTAGCTCTGGTCATCACAATTACAGACCATGGGAAGTGGGAAAGGACATATAAGAGTAGGCCTGAGAGGTTTCATGAGGCAGGCTTGAAAATGGCATACTTGTGTTCACATTCTCCTGGAGAGATCTGACCATGTTGCTGTCATTGTTTTTGTTGTTTACATGATCCTGGGACTCCTGAGGAATAGTAAAAGTTAAGAAATATTTTGGGAGCCGAACACACAGAGAATTCAGGATGGATAAATCCCTCAGGACCAATAATGAGAATAGTAATACCAAGAGGGGAAGGTGGGGGGGAAAAGGGGGCACTGATCACAATGATCTACATATAATGCCCCCCTGGGGGATGGACAACAGAAAAATGGGTAAAGAGAGTCATCGGTCAGTGTGAGTTATGAAAATAATAATTATAAATTATCAAGGATCAAGGAGGAGGGAGGGGGGGGGAATGAAAAACTGAAACCAAGGGGTCAAGTAGAAAGAAAATGTTTGGAAAATGATGATGGCAACAAATATACAAATGTGCTTAACACAGTGGATGAATGGATGGATTGTGATAAGAGTTCTACAAGTCCCCAGTAAAATGATCTAAATAAATTAATTTTGAAATTTTGAAAATATTCTGTGATTTCAAATTCTCATGGAATTCAGACTTCCTAGAGCCA
>PVJH01031818.1:0-23337 GCA_004026705.1 Nesogale talazaci
TAGTAAGGTGTCAGAGGTGTTCCCAAAAAAGGTCCATCATAGTGGTGCAAGAATGAGTGATGAGGTCCCGTGAAGAAAATAGGCTAATTATTTTGGGGTAACCCAGTTGAGAAAAGTTGGTTGGTACCATTTAATTGGCATATGAAATTTCTGTTCTTTTTTTTAAAGTTTTATTGGCAGATAAATCATATAACTCAATAGTTCAGTCACACCGAGAAGAGTTGTACATTCATCACCGCAATCAATTTTAGAGCATTTCCTCTGTTCTTGTACTCATTATTAGCTGTCCTTTCTCCCCAACCTTCCCTGCCATACCCCAAAGGAACTATTAATTGAGTTATTGTCTTTACAGCTTTACCTAACCTGGGTTGTATATACAGAAATCATCCAAAAACTAAAAGCTAACAACAACAACAACAACAAAGTAAAACATAAAAATCCTGTTAGGAAAAAAAAAGCAAAATAATTATAAATTGGAACAAATTTGTAATGGATCAAAAAAGGAAATCAAGTGATAAAGTGATAAATTTTAACCTATTTTCAATAATTCACTTTTAAGAAAATAATTTTATTAGGGGTTTATACAACTCTTATTACAATCCATATATGCACCCATGTGTCAAGCACATTTTTACATTCGTTGCCATGATTCTCAAAACATTTTCTTTCTACTTGAGCCCTTGATATCAGCTCTTCATTTTTCTATCCGTACCTCCCCCTCCCTCATGAACCCTTAATAATTTATAAATTATTATTATCTTCATATCTTACACAGTCCGACATCTCCTTTCACCCACTTTTCTGTAGGCTGTCCCCCAGAGAAGAGACTATATTTAGATCCTTGTCATTCTTTCACCCTTTCTACCCCACCTTCCCCCCACCCTCCCAGTATCACCACTCTCACCACTGGTCCTGAAGGGTTCATCTGTCCTGAATTCCCTGTGTTTCCAGTTCCAATCTGTACCATTGTACATCCTCTGGTGTAGCCAGATTTGTAGGGTAGAATGGGGATCATGGTAGGGGGAGAGAGGAAGTATTTAAGAACTAGGGAAAAATTGTTGCTATACACACCCTGATGGGCTTGTCTCCTCCCCACGACTCCTCTGTAATAAAATATCCAGTTGAATAATGCACTTTCTATAGCCTTCTGCGCAATAGCAGGGATATTCATATCCTTGTTCTAAAGTTGAGGGAATTCACCAGAGGCTTAATCCAGGCATAAATTTTAAAATTTAAATTTAAAAATGGATCATAAGGGAGATCAAATCATAAGACAGTAAGCCTCACTGGAAGCTTAATCCATGTGTGAAGCCAAAAGTGGATTCTGGGCTTCTATTGTCATCCATAAATTTCTGCAAACAATGTGGTCATAAATTAAGCTCTCTATGATTTTCTCCTTTAGATTTGGGTTTTATTGTTTACAATCACTGGGTCACAGGTTGGCATGCTTCTTTCACGTGGTCTTAGTTGATGCTTCAGTTTTATGGCTGTTTGTTTTATGACATCTTTAGAACTGCAGGCACTTTTTCCTTCTGATAGCTGGAACCATCTAGTTCCTTCACCACACTTTTCTATAGCACCTGTATCTTTAGTTGTCTTTTCATGAGAGCAAGCATCAAGTAGGGCCATATCATGAGAGCTAATTGTTTTAAAATTAGGTCTAGAGAAAGCGCAAGCCCCAAATCCATTAATGTATCTGTGGTTTATATAAGTCTTTGGTTCACCTTAAAGACACCGTCATTTTATGTTAGATAATATTAACAATCACAATCCTGGGGCATCACTTCCACTGCTATCAAGTCAATGTTAACCA
Organism: Nesogale talazaci; assembly: GCA_004026705.1. NCBI lineage: Eukaryota > Metazoa > Chordata > Mammalia > Afrosoricida > Tenrecidae > Nesogale > Nesogale talazaci. Next base: position 1,814 of record PVJH01031818.1, read on the forward strand.
ACAGTGACCCTATAGGACAGGATTTAACTGGCCCTGAGACTGCAAATCATCATAGTGGGAAGCCTCATTTCTCTCCCACACAGCTGGCTGGTGGCTTAAACTGCTGATCTGGTGGTTAGCAGACCAATATGTAGCTGCTACACACTGGTAGTGTCGTTAGTTTAGCCAATGGTATAGAATATAAAACACTGTTGCAAAAAGGAAAGTATATGAGAATAGGCTAATTATTGGAATCATAATATGTGTGCTATTTACAGATTAAACCCTTTAGTGTCTGAACACTATTTACAGAAACACTGTGAGTTTGTGATAGGGCAAAATTTTCAATAATATTCATTCTCAATAATAGAACCATAACTACCATATATTTATCTCATAGTAGTCATGCCATAATGAAGAAAGGAGGTCTTTAAAACAGTATACTATACAGCACGTACTATAGATACACATATACATATATAATGAATATAGTATAAATAAAATAGTTTGTGGTAGTCCTGAGTCACCATTATCGGGCACCCTTAAAATAAGAGATTCTAACCAAAGTACGTTTGCCAGCTCTATGCCCTTTGGCTAGCAGTTGTATGCTTCTTCTCACATTAGGGAATTTCAGTCTGATGATTACTGGCTACAGTGACTTTGAGGCAAAGCACAAGTTCACTGAGTGGGGTTTCCACATTGAATCCTTCAGGTGTGGCCTATGAAGAATGGTGTGCATCTTAAAACAACAGACACCAATGTCAGTAGTCTATGGCACATGGACTGCATACCTAGGCCTACATGGAAGTGTTCAATTAGTGTCCAATTCAATACCAGGCATGTTGGATGCCATATAAATATTGTCATGTGTTTTGTCCCCAGGTGAGGTTGCTCCTCCCCTATTTTCCTACCAATCATTGCACTTTAATCGCCTTCTGCAATATATGCATGTCCACCTTCCTGTATCTTAAATTTACAGTTGGGTTTTCGTTTCACTCAGGTATGAGCATCTTGTTGGATTGGGATGATCTTAGCACAATTTTATATGGAAGCAACTAAATGATCATTCCCTTCTCCCCACATCTTGAAGAGCTCTCCTTCACTGAGGTGAATCTCCTTTGTTAGAGTGATGTACACATACTGAGGGGCTGATATGTATTGCGTGGACACTGAGCAGGCTCAGTGCCTCTTTACTTAGGAGACTGGAGTAGAAGATTACAAACCCTAGTTGCAGGGTTCTGGCTTCATCTTGGTGTTTTTCCTTAGAGCAGTGATGAATAAAACATGTCTTTTTTGATTGAATAACTTCACTCAGCCTACCGTGTGCATGTACCAGAGCTTCTTTATTCATTCTTCTATTCATGGGAATTTTAGCTGTTTTCCAGTTGTTGCTATAGAACTTTCTATAGAACCATGTAGCAAGGAACCTGGGAGAGCATCCATCTGTTTGTGTTGTGTCTCATTTGTTTTTTTTCTGTCTCATTTCTCTGGGGTATTTTGCCCAGCAGAAGTATTGCTAGGTTGTATGGTATTTCTATTCCCAGTTGTTTCTGGTATTGCCAGATTACTTTTTTAAAAAGATCATTTTATTTATTTTATTTATTTTTCTTGTTTTTGTTTTTGGGCATCGCAGTGATGCCTCCAGTGGTGGGAGTAGGAGGCCCAGCCTTGAACCTGGATTTGAACCTCCAACCCAGTGGGCCGCAGTCCCGCGCACAACCACTATGCCACAGGGGCTCAGCCCCAAAAGATCATCTTATTGGGAACTCATACAATGCAACTCTTTTTTTTTTAATTTAATTTTATTTTGGGGGCATCACTGCCTTCTGGTGGTGGGAGTAGGAGGCCCAGCCTTTGCCCTTGTGGAGCCGCTGCTGGAATTGAACCTCCAATCCCAGTGGGCCACAGTCCCGCGCACAATCACTATGCCACTGGGGCTCAGCCCGCTCATACAACTCTTATCACAATCAATACATTTATTGTATGCAAAGCACATTTGTACATTTGTTACTATCTTCATTCTAAAAACATTTTCTTTATACTTAAGCTCTTAGTATTAGCTCCTCATATTTCCCCTTCTTCCCAGATATCTCTTCCTCATGAACCTATGATAATTTATAAATTATTATTATTGTTATATCATACACTGTCCAATGTCTCCCTTCACCCATTTCCCTGTTGTCCTTACCCTAAGGAGGAGATTTTATGAAGATCCTTGTAATTGGTTCCACCTTTCTACTCCACCTTCCCTCCACCCTCCCAGTAATGCCACTTTCACCACTGGTCCTTAAGCGATCATCTGTCCTGGATTTCCTATGCTTCTGCTTCCTATTTGTACCAGTGTTCATCTCCTGGTCTAGCCGGATTTATAAGGTAGAATTGATGACGTGATAGTGAGGGGTGGGGGAAGCATTTAAAGACTAGAGGAAAGTTGCATATTTCATTGTTGTTACGCTGTACCCTGACTAACTCTTCTCCCCACGACCCTTCTGTAAGGGGATGTCATTTCACCTACAGATGGGCTTTGTGTCCCCAATCTGTACTCCCCCTCATTTATAAAGCTATACTTTTTAGTTCTTTGATGTCTGATACCTGATCCCTTTGACACCTTGTGGTCACACAGGCTGGCGTGCTTCTTCCATGTGGGCTTTGCTGCTTTTGAGTTAGATGGATACTTGTTTATCTTTAAGTCTATAAGATACCAGATGCTATATCTTTTGATAGCTGGCACCATCAACTTTCTTCACCACATTTGCTTGTGCACATTTGTCTTCAGTGACCATATCAGGAAGGTGGGGACGCAACTATATGATTTTTAGTTCTTTGATGCCTGATAATTGATTCCTTTGACACCTTGTGGTCACACAGACTGATGTGCTTCTTCCATGTGGGGTTTGTTGCTTCTGAGCTAGATGGCCACTCATTTACTTTCAAACCTTAAGACCCCAAGACACTATATCTTTTGATAGCAAGGCACAATCAGCTTTGTTCACCACTTTTGCTTATGGACACATTTGTCTTGAGTGACTATGTCGGGAAGGTGAGCTTCATGGAATGCCAATTTAATAGAAACAGGTGTTCTTGCATTGAGGAAGTTCTTGAGTGGGAGTCCAATGCCCAGCTACTGTCTTAATACTAACCCTAAGGGCTGAGCCCCGGTGGCGTAGTGGTTGTGGACGGGACTGCGGCCCACTGGGATGGAGGTTCAATTCCAGCAGTGGGGCTGGGCCTCCTACTCCCACCACCGGAGAGCAGTGATGCCAAAATATATATATATATATATATATATATATATATATATATATATATATATATACACTAACCCTATAAGTATATACATAGATCTAGTTCCTCCTCATCATATATAAATGTATTAACCTATGTATATGCCTGTATTTAGGGCTCTATAAATGCCTTTGCCTCCCAGTTCTTTCCTCTATTTCCTTTTACTTTCCTCTTTTTTCAATATCAGGCTCAGCCTTCATTTGGGTTTCAGTAATCTCTCTCTGTTACATTATTCTTGATCAATTCCTATCAGGCCTCTCACACCCTCCTTGGCACAGATTCTGGATCACTTGTTGTTCCCATATCCCTGGCTTGGTCAACACTACCTCCTTTCTCCCACCTCCCCATCTCCCATGTCCTCCCATAACCATCAGTCCCATTGTTTTCTCCTCCAGACTTTTCATCCAGTCTATCTTATCTAGATAGACTTACAGAGATAGTAATATGTACAAAAAACACATGACCTCATAAGATGATGCAACCAAAGAAAACAGAACAATGACAACAATCACAAAAAAACCCCACCAATGTCCAGAAAAAATATATAAATAAGTTAAAAAAAACCCTAACTAAATAAAAACCGGTAAATATTTCAAGGTCTGTTCATTGACCTCCAGGAGTGTCCCCTGATTGAGTCTGATGGGGTATCCTACCCTGGCCCGAAAGTATATCCTTGGCACTCCCTCAAGAACTCCATCCTCTTCTCCCCCTACTGCTCGCACACCCTTAGTGTTTTGCCTTGGTGTGGTGGGTACAATCCTGACCTTGCTTCTCCATTGTTGTCCCTATAGGCACAACAGAATGATACAACGCTAAGTCCTGTGTGGTCCCTCAAATGTTCTTTTGCTGGAGCTCATAATTGCAGCTACTCTGTCAATCCATCTCACCCAGGGTTGCCTTCTTTTTATTGGAGACTCATTTTATTGGAGACTCATACAACTCTTATCACAATCAATACATATATCAATTGTATGCAGACCACTTTTGTACACTTGTTGTCATCAGCATTCTCAAAACATCATCATCCTACTTAGGCCCTTGGTATCAGCTCCCCATATTTCCCTTCCCTCCCAACTCCCCCTCACTCATGAACCCTTAATAATTTACAAATTATCATTATTTTGTCATATCACAAATTGTCTGATGTGTTCCTTCACACACATGCCTATTGTTTGTACCCCAGAGAGGAGGTTATATGTAGATCCCTGCAATTAGTTCCCTCTTTCTAGTTCACCATCCCTCCTCCCTCCCAATATCACCTCTCTCACCACTAGTCCTGAAAGGATCATATGTCCTGAATTCCCCATGTTTCTGGCTCCAGTGTACATCCCCTGGTCTAGCTGGATTTGTCAGGTTGAATTGCGATCCTGATAGTGAATGGGAGGAAGCATTTAAGCACTAGAGGAAAGTTGCATATTTCATTGTTACTACACTGTACCTTGACTGGCTTATCTCCTCCCTGCAACCCCCCCCTGTAAGGGGCTGTTGCTTCACCTATTGATGGGCTTTGGGTTCCCAATCTGTACTCCCCCAGATTTATAATGCTATAATTTTCAGTTCTTTGATGCCTGATACCTGATCCCGTTAATACCTTGTGGTCACACAGCCTGGTGTGCTTCTTCCATGTGGGCTTTGTTGCTTCTGAGCTAGATGGTCGCTTGTTTATTTCAAGCCTTTAAAACCATAGATGTTATATCTTTTGATAGCTGGGTACCATCCGTTTACTTAATCACATTTGCTCATGCACTATGGCAGTCATGTATTTGTGTCAATTTCATGTTTGAGAGTGTAGGGGTGGAGTTTAGCCTATCCATCTGAAAATAGGCAATGAGACCTCTGTGTGAGTATGGCTTTCTCCTGAGAATTCTAGAAAACCTCACAATATTTCCCACATGGATGTGAGAGACTTACAGCTGAGGCCTTGGGAGACATTCCAGCTGACAAGACACAGGGCAGACTCCCTGTGAGACATGCTAGAGGAGAAGTAACATGGAGACTCTTGCCAGTGCCGAGCTGCTTCTACCACTATTAGATACACAAGACTGTGCATCTACTGACCTGTAATTGGCCTGACATCATTGCATGTGCTTCACGAGTCTGAAGACTATAGATTGGTATCAGACATATGGGCTAATACTGGTTCGAATGCTCTCTCAATGTTCCATTTCTCTTGCATATAAACCTTTTCCTTATATGCATATGCATGTCTACCCAGACTAACACACGCATACATTTGTCTCCAGAGATCATATCAAGAAGGTGGGAATGCAACGATATGATGTTTAGTTCTTTGAAGCCTGATATCTGATCACTTCGATACCTCGTGGTCACACAGGCTGGTGGTGTGCTTCTTCCATGTGGACTTTGTTGCTTCTGAGCTAGGTATATACTTGTTTATCTTCAAGTCTGTAAGACACCAGATGCTCTCTCTTTTGCTAACTGAGCACCATCATCTTTCTTCACCGCATTTGTTTATGCACAACATAAACATTGTATATGTCTTCTGTGATCATATCAGGAAGGTGGGTACGCAACCATAGTTTTCATTCCTTGATGTCTGATAACTAAGGCCTTTGACACCTTATGGTCACACAGACTGATGTGCATCTTCCATGTGAGCTTTGCTGCTTCTGAGCTACATGGCCGCTCATTTACTTTCAAATCTTTAAGGCCCCAGACACTATATATTTTGATAACCAGGCACAATCAGCTTTCTTCACCACTTTTGCTTATGCACACATTTGTCTTGAGTGATCATGTCAGAAAAGTGAGCATCACAGAATGCCAATTTAATAGAAATAGGTGTTCTTGCATTGAGGAAGTACTTGAGTGGAGGTCCAATGCCCATCTGCTGTCTTAACACTAACCATATAAGTATATGCGCATAGATCTAGTTCCCCATCATCATATATAAATGTATTTACCTTTGTACATGCCTGTATTTAGACCTTTGTAAATGCCCTTTGCCTCCCAGTACTTTTCTCTATTTCCTTTTCCTTTTCCTCTTGCCCCACTACTGTTCTGCCTCCATTTGGGTTTCAGTAATTTCTCTCTGCTACATTACTCTTCATCAATCCCTGTCAGGTCTCTGATTTTGGATCACTTGTTATTCCTTTATCCCTGGGTTGGTGAACATCACCTCCTTTCCCCCTCTTCCCCATCTCCCATGTTCCCCCCCCCCCAACCCCGAACCATCTGTCCCATTGTTTTCTCCTTCAGACTATACATGGAGCCTGTCTTATTTAGATAGACCTGCAGAGATAAAAATATGTACCAAAAAACAAGGCATCCTAAGATGAAGTCACCAAAGAAAACAAAATGATGATAACAACAACAACAACAAAAAAACCCCAGTGTCCAAATATATATATATATATATATGTAAAATAATGATAATGATGATTAAAAAAAACAGCAATAAAATCTGTAAATAGATCAAGGTCTGTTCATTAATCTCCAGGTGTGTCCCCCAGTTGAGTCTGATGGGGTGCCACACCCTAGCCCCAAAGTTTATTCTTGGCACTTCCTCAGGAACTCCATGCTTTGCTGCACATCCTTAGTGTTTTGCCTTGGTGTGGTGGGGTCAGACTGTACAATCCCGACCCTACTTCTCCATTGTTGTCCCTGTAAGGCCTTGGGTCAGCGAGGGACACTGTGTTTCATAGTGGAGCCGGCAATGTGCTTCTTTCTGTGCATTGGCTGTTCTGAGTGGGGAGATAATCCTCAAGACTCGGTGGACCAGGATGAACTCCACTCTCTCTTCTTCCCCCTTCATTTGTTCTTGTGTGGTCTGGTCAGACATGTCCCACACCCCAAGCTGCAGCTTCAGTGCTGTCCTCCGGAGCAAACTCCCCTGGGAGGAGAGGTGGCTGTCCATGTAGTTGGAGTTGGGGTTGGACTCTCAGACCCCTCTACTGGTTCCCTGCTACATGCCATCACACTGCATTAAGGTCCTGAAACACTGGTTTAAGTTTGGTCCCTCTTTCCCTGTGGAGATATAAACAATATGCTACCCTGGGGTGGGTTAGTACCCCATTCCCTCTCTACACATCTCCATCTCCCCCTTTTATCCCCTCACCTCATTTGGCTACCATATGTAATCCTGGATTTGGTCTGGCCCCTGCCATACTACCTGGGCCTCCCCCCAGGAATTTGTATGTACACAAGTTTTTTTTCCTATGCCCCTTTTGCATTTTTTTTAAGTTTACTTCAGCGGACTCATGTTGTACAGATTTTTTGCACTCGGCTTACTTACAGCATAATTTCCTCTAGCTCTTCCCATGAGGTGATGTGCCTCATGTATTCATCACTGATTTTCAGCCATGCATAGTACCCCATTGTATGTATGCACCAGTTTTTAACCTATTCATCAGTTGATGGCAATTCGTGTTGTTTCCAACTCCTTGTAATTGTGAACTGTGCTACGATGAACATCGGGACATAGATGTCTGGTTGTGGTTTGTTACTTGCTTGTTCTGGGTATATGCCCAGTAGTAGGATTGCTGGTTCAAAAAAGAAGCTCAATTTCCATCTGTTTTAGGTATCACCAAATAGATTTCCCTAGTGACTGTACATACCTTCAGGTCCACCCTCAGTGGATAAGGGTTCCTGTTCCCCACAACCCCTCTAACACTTGTTGATTTCTAATTTTTTGATTTGGGCTATCCTTGAGGGTATTAGGTGGTATCTCATTGTTTTTTTGATTTGCTCGGGAACATTTTTCCTATGTTTATTGGCCATTCATATTTCTGCCACTGTGAAACTTCTGTTCAGGTTTGTGCCCGTAGGCAGTTAGTTTTGTTCTTTTGGGAAGCTATCAGGTTATTGTAGATTTTAGTAATAAGGCCTTTATGCGATTTGTCATTGCTAAAGATGTTTTCCCACTCTGACTGCTCTCTTATTACTCTCTTGGTGAGTTCTTTCCATGTACACAGGTGTTTTATCTTCAGTCTATCCCACTTGTCAGTTTGTGCCTCCCCTGTGTTTATTTCTGATAGCCTATGTAATCTCTGTGCCAAAGTTCTCAGTTCGGTCCTAATCCCCTCATTGATGGCCCTAATAGTTTGGGGTTTTACTTAGAGGTCTGTGACCCACCTTGAGTTTATTCTTGTGCATGGAGTGAGGTAAGGGTTTTGCTTCATTTTTCTACAGGTAGATATCCATTTGTTGAAGAGAACACCCCTTGTTGAAGAGAACATTTGCTTCCCATTTGATTTTTTGGGGCCCTTATCAAAGATCAGTTGTCTGTGATGATGATTTTATTTCTGGGTTTTCAGTTCTTTTCCATTGGTCTGCGTATCTATTATTGTGCCAATACCATGCTGTTTTGACCACTGTAGATGTATAATATGTGCTAAAGGCAGGTAAAGCAAGCCCAGCCACTGTGTCCTCCTTCTTGAGGAATCCTCTGCTAATTTTGGGCTTCTTCCCTCTCCATATGAAGTTGGTAATCATTTTTTCCATTTCTTTAAAGAAAGATGACGGTAGTTGTATCGGAATTGTGTTAAAGTTATATAGTGCCATAGATAGAACTGACATTATTGAGTCTTCTGATCCATGAGCATGGGATATGCTTCCATTTGTTGAAGTCACCCTTGGTGTTGTAATAGTGTTCTGTAATTTTCCTCACATAGATTTTTTTTTTTGTTCTTTTAGTCGGGTATATCCCAAGATATTTCAATCTGTGGTTGACTATTGTGAAGGGTACCTCTTGTCATCTCCTCTTCTGTGGTCTTATCTGATGTTATAGGAATCCAATAGACTTCTGTTTGTTGATCTTGTATCTTGCCACTCTGCCATACTCCTCTATTGCTTCCAGTATTCCCATTGGGGAGTTTTTGAGATTTTCCACATATAAAATCATATCATCTGCAAATAATGATATTTTCACCTCTTCTTTCCCCAGAAGAATACCTTTGATGTCTTTACTTCACCTTGTGCCATTAGCTAAAGCTTCCATTATGATAGTAAATAAGAGGGCATCCTTATCTGGTCCCCTTTTTCAGTGGGATTGTGTTAAGTCTTTTCTCCATTTACTACCACGTTAGCTGTTGGTTTTTCATGTATAGCTGGTATTGTCTTGAGGAATTTTCCTTCCATTCCTATCTTTTTGAGTGACTTAAACAGGAATTGGTGTTGGATGCTATTGAGTGCTTTTTCTACATCTATTGATATTATCATGTGGTTATTATAGTTTTTCATTTTAATGTGGCAAACGATACTAATGTCCTTACGTATGTTGAACCATCCCTGGGTCATGATGAATTATTTGCTCTGAATACTTTTGTATTCTGTTGACCGTTATTTTATTAATGATTTTGGCATCAATATTTATTAAGGATATTGGTCTGTAGTTCTCAATTCTTGTGGGATCCTTGCTTGGTTCAGGTATCAGTGTTATACTAGCTTCATAAAAGGAGTTTGGCAGTTTGCCATCTTTTTATATGTTTTGGAAGAGTTTGTATAGCATTGGTGTCAGTTCTTCCCTGAACGCTTGGTTGAATTCTCCTGTGAAGCCATTTGGTCCAGGGGACTTTTTTGTTGACAACCCCTGGATAATCTTGTCTTTATCTTCTATTGCTATGGGTCCGTTGACGTTCTTGATGTCCATGGGGGATAGATAGTCTAGGGAGGGACTGTTTTTCCAAGAATTTGTCCATGTCTTCCTTCTAGTACTGCATAATTATTCTTTTGATTTCATAAGGGCCAGTTGTAATGTCCCTTCTTCCATTCCTCATTCTTGTTAATAACATTTGTTCCCTCATTTCTTCGGTTCAATCTGCCAGCACTTTGTCAATTTTGTTAATCCTTTCAAAGAACCAACTTTCAGCATCATTAATTTTTTCGAATGTTTTCTTATTTTCTGTCTCCTGAATTTCAGCCCTGATTTTTATTGTTTTTCTTTTGCTATTAGTAGGATTGTCTGCTGACTCTGCTCTAGTTGTTGTAAATTTTGTGTCAGCATATCAGTTATGAGAAGCTCTTCCTTTTTCAGGTGTGTGTATTGCAATGAAAATTCCTCTGATAACTGCCTTTGCTGTGTACCATAAGTTTTGGTATATCATGTTTTCATTCTCATTGCTTTCTAGAATTTCCTAATTTAATCTCTGATCTGGACCAGTGTGCACTCCTTTTATTCATTCTCCAATTATTTTCTCTTGTTTTCTTCATCTCCCTTTTGTTAATTTCCAGTCTTATGGCACTGTGGTCAGAGAGAGAGGTCTGTATGATATCAGTGTGCTTAAATTTATGCAGATTCACCTTATACCCCAGCATGTGGTCTATCTTCAAATATGTGCCAATATGGACTTGAAAAGAATGTGAATTTTTTTTGTATTGGGATGAAAAGCTCTGGAGATAGCTATCAAGTCAAATTTTCTAATTGTAGTGTTTTGTAGTGTTTGGTTGATGTATTCAGTGGATCTCTCATTCAGGGAATATAGGTTTAAAATGCTCTCCCATTGTCTACTGTTCCCTTGAGCATTATATAGTGTCTCTCCTCATCTCTTTTTATGATTTGCACTGTGAGGTCAATTTTATCCCAGATTAGGATTGCTACCCCTGCTTTTTTTGAATTATTTGCTTGGTATGCCTTTCTCCAGCCTTTGATTCTCAGCCTATTTTTGTCTTTAGCCTTGAGATGTGTTTCCTGTAGAAAGCAGATTAATGGGTTGTGTTTCCTTAGCCAGTCTACTAGCTGCAGTCTTTTAATTCCTGAGTTCAGTCCATTGATATTTAGGGTTATTATTTCCATCTGTGGAAAATGCAATGTCATCTTATACCTTTTGTGTTGGGTGTTTCCCTACCTCCCTTTCTTTTCAATGTGTTGTGCATGTGTGTGTGAGGGTTGATCATTCTTGATTTTTTTCCACCCTTAAGCCATTCCTATTTTGGGGGCTGTTTTTTCTTTGTTGTTCTCTGGGTGAGATTGTTCTATGTGGCAATCTATTTTTTATGCTTGATGAGTGCTGTTCTTCTGCTCATACTGAGATAGCAAGAATCTTTTGTAGGACCGGGTTTCTTCTAAAGTATTCTTTGAGTTTTTCCCTGTCTCAGAAATCTCTTACTTCTCTATCTATCTTGATAGATAGTTTGGCTGGGTATAGTATTCTTGGGTTTGAGTTATTTTCCTTCAATTTTTGGGAATATATCACTCCACACTTCTTCATAGTGTCCGCTGATAGGTCTGAGCATAGTCTTATTTGGGAACCTTTATATGTGATTGCTTGTTTTTGCCTAACTGCTCTCATGATTTTCTCCTTTTCCTCAAAGTTTGATAGTTTAAGTATTGTGTGTCTTGATGACTTCTTATTGGGATTCAGTCTAGCTGGTGTTCTTTCAGCCTCCTGAATGACTGTCTTGTTTTCATTCATTGCGCTGCAGAAGTTTTCGTCCAAGAATTCTCTATTGTTGCAGATGACTTCTTTTTTGTGTCTTCCTCCCGCAGACCAATAATTCTTATGTTGGTCCTCTTCATAGCATCAGACCTAGCTCTTACATTTTCTTCAGTTTCTCTGATGATCTTATTTGATTTTTATTCGTGTTTGTTAAAGTCCCTTTGGCTATTCTCTGGGTCACTGGTGTGGTTTTCAGTTTCCAGTCAATTCGTGAAGTCCGTGAGTCTGCTGTTGGTTTTTGTAAACTTGTTCCAAAGCGCTTGTATTTCACTTGGGTGTATGGACTTTATCTCATTTATTCATTCATTATTTTCCTGTATTGTTTCCCTCATGTCCTATATGACTCCAAGCAGCATTCTATAAATTTCTTTCTGCAGCAGACATATCAATGTCTGCGTCTTCTATGCACATAATTAGGTTCACGACATCTTCTGCCATTGCCTTTTGTGTCTCTTGCTTTTTCATTGAGGTTGTTGGGGCTGATTGTTGTTTGTGTTGTTTTTGAGGAACCAGTTGCTATTTTCCAGAGACTTGAAGAGCACTGTCTCTCTCTGGGACACTTGTAGGAATGTGTGTTTGAACTTCCTGTGAGTAATTTCACTATGGTATTGGCCTACTATTTTATCCTCTTGTGGCTTCACTCTTTCCCTAGTGAACCAGTGTTCCATTACTTGAAGGGCAAGTTGGATGATCCTCTCAGGGACCACTGGTTGGATTGTTGTGGACCCACAGGTTTGTGATTCACTACACAATCTCAGCAGAAACTGAGATGGTTCTGCCAATGGCATCCCGGGGCACTGCAAGGGGTCAGGGGTTCCTGCTATAAGGGGAGAGCCACGGAAGGCTTGTGGGCTACTGGCTCCTGAGCAGAGCTCTGTGAAAGGTGGGTGGAACAGTCCAGATCAAGCAGATAGCTGTGATGGCTGGGCAGTGGTTTCTGCCATAGCTGGGAACTCTGAACAGCGCCAGTGGAACCACCCTGAGCCTAGTGGGCATCAAGGCAGACAGGAGGAAGTTCCCTCAGTCATGAGGAACCATAGAGGACATATAAGAGCTCTCCCACCCACACCAGCTGGAATTCTCCTGTAAGAAATTGGATGGAAAATACCCAGGTGGAGGGTGGCTGGGCTTGTTCTCCAGCCTCATATATACTGCACAGGGTGGGGCTCTCCCAGGGGGGTGTAGCAGGCATAATTGCCCTAGGCCAAGGGGAGTGGTCTGGAGGTCCACAATGGCGTGTGAGCCAAACTGGAAAAGACCGTGCGTGAGGAAATACACCAAGACACTAAGCTTGCTGAAACTTTGGGGGAATAGAAGTGGGGGAACTCAAAGTCACTATATAGCTCATCTCCAATCCGTGAGTGTGGGGTAGCAAGGGTTCAATTTCTTCCCCGTGCTGTTGGCAAACTATGACTCTGATGAGATAAAACCCCTGTGCTGTCTTCAATTGATCCTGGCTGCGGCTCTGGCAGAAACAGTGGTAGACAATGGTGGGGGCTAAGGTCAAATCCTAGCCAGGCTTCACTGTGGTAAACCAAAAGCTCCCAGCCCCTCAAAACCTTGGGGATGTATGCCTACTTATCTTTATAATGCTCACCCTGTGATCCGGCAGTGTTGGCTGTCTCTCTCAGTTACTCTCCTGGGCTGATCTCTGCTGAGCGCCTCTGATGGGTAATACGCGGTCGCCATCTTCTGGCAAGTCCTGAGTTTTAGATTTTTCTAGTATTTTCATCATAGGATATTCTAGTACTAAGAGATGACCCAAGAAATCTTTTGGATTAATATATATATACACACACACATATATATACATATATAAAACCATTATCTAATACAAAATACAATTCCCCTTTGTCAATCAGGTTCAACCACAATAGTCAATATGGTAACACTCTTCTTTATTGACAGAAATACATAGAAATCCCAAAATGGCCAGCGAACATTCTTCCAATTAAATGAAGGACTGCTTTTTTTTGTTTTGTTTTTCGGTGACTGGTGTATGTTTTTCTATATTTAACCTGTTCTGCTTAGAAGAAACGAAGCAATGTCAATTACATCTGACAGCAGGTTTTACTCTAATTAGAGGAAGTTAGCTGCAGAAGACGTGTGGGAAGGTGATAGGGATTAAACTGACCTGTGCTTAGTAATTCCTGCCTGGGGCCTAGGAGGGTCCCCACCTTGGGAGGCGGTACCACCTTGCCCTCTCTAGGATGCCAGCACCTGAGACTCAGTGCCATTCTTTTTTTGATCATATTTAATGGCGGTGGGGCAGAATATGTCACTGCCTGACCATGACCCTTTGAGATACCTGCTGAAACATTGGAGGAGGGAAAAAGAGTTATCCTTAGACTGTGGGAAGCAGAAAAAAATGGTTTTCATTTGTAACACTGCCCGGTCCTTGTTTTGACTCAGAGATTGTGAAGCACAGCCAGTCAATGGATCTCTGAGCTACAGTGCGATCTTTCAATTAGATTTATTTTGTCAAAAAGAGGACAAAATGAAATCCCTTATGTATAAGAGACTTCTTGCTGCTTAGGAAACATAGAGGACACTTGTTGCACAAGTCCCTGACAGTTAACTCCCCTGTGAAACCTCTTTTCCCCAGACTTCCCCTATGAGGCATATGCCAGAGCTATCACCAAGGCCGTTTCTAAGGAGCAGGCGGGGAACAAACACTCTTGGAGTAGCAAGCTTAAAAAGGTTCTCTCTCTCTCTCTCTCTCTCTCTCTCTCTCTCTCTCTCTCTCTCTCTCTGCAGTTCCTTCTCTTTTTCTGAGCAGTATGTTTGAGGGAAATAAAAACTCAAGTGAAATTCCAGCTAAGAGGAGGTTGATTTGAAATTACATGCAAACCTGTTTCATAGAAGAAATAAAAGACTAAACCTGTGAACTATTCCAAATTAACTGAAGTGTTCCAAGGGGATTCTGGCAGTTTTCACAAAATGCTTATGAGAGGCATTTTAAAATTTTACCAGTGTCTATTGCAGACATTCACAGGCAACTCCAATGTAAAACCATGGACCATGAATGACACAAATGAGCGCCTAATGGCGGCAACCTTAGTGTACAATAATTGGGATCTAGAAGAGGAAAAGAAAGAACTTCAAAAAACTAAAATGATTGGTGCTGTGGTGGAGGTCACGGTCAGCTCGAAGTCTCTGCAGCATGACGGGCGTGACTCTGACCCGGGGTAGTCTGTCAACTGGGGGAGCACAGCCATATCGATGTGAGTTTCCTAAGGAGGTCCTCTTACATCCATTACTGCGAGTCCTCCCCTCCCCACCTCCCCTAAAATATCCTTAAGAAACCTTTAATCCAGTTCCCGTTTCTATAGACTCACCTATCCTGGATTTCATATACAGAAAGACTTTTAAAACCAAACAAACACAACTAACAAGAATGACAAAGTACGACAGTTAAAAACTTCAATTGACAAGAAAGCAGAAAATATTAAAAATAAGAACACATTTACATGAATCACAAGGAAGATCAACTAAATTTTAATCTAATTGCATCTGCAACAATCCACTTTATTTCCTTAAACATATTTTAAACCTGGGAAAAATGCAGCAAGCCTCACTAGACTCTGACCAGAATGTAACCTCAAGATGACTGAAGCAGCTATGGAGAGACTAAAATAAATGTTACCTGCCCCCACTTCAGTAAAAGTCCACAAAATTAAATTGTGAGTGCATTTATCCCAAGTAGATTCAATTCAAACTCTGAACTATGTCACTACTAGACTGACAGAAATACTTGCTCCAGTGTAAGCCTACCTAAAGCTTAAAGCTCTTTAAAAAGCAAAAACCTGCTCAGAAAAGCTGAATGGATTTAACCCCTCTAGCCGGAGGAGATATTGGTCCCTCTCTTTCTTTCACAGAAGCTGTTTTAACCCTTGTGCTTTTGTGAGTCAGAGAAAGATAAGAAAAAACCAACTATGCTTGACCCTTTGCTGATGCCTAACTAAAAGTTATAAAATTTTCACAGAGTATTGAGTGATTGCTTAGCTTGTATTGATGAAAAAATTTAGATGAATATATTAAGTTGTAGAAAGTCAGAATAGGTTGCAGATAGTAAAAAAAGAAGTTGGATTGGTGGAAAAAAGGTCTTATTTGGTCTTAAAATAGGATGCCTGCTTGTGCCAGAAGATGAAGGGAGATAAAAGAAACTTGAAGGTATATATTAAGGTGTTTGGAGGGAAGCTGATAAGAAAGAAGGATGAATGTGCTTATTTAAAGGGAAGGATTACAGTATAAGAAATAGGAAGGCCTGGAAGAATTGGTGCTTACTAACTGCCCTAACTCGTCTTTTCTTAAAATTGACCAAGAGGAACTGGGCTGCTAACTTCCAGGTCAGCACTTTGAAACCACCAGATGTACCTCAGGAGAAAAATGGAGATTTCTGTCCCCAGAAGGAGTTATGGTCCTGGAAACACACAGGGCAGGCGGACCCTGTCCCAGAGGATCACTATGATGAGTTGGCATGAAGATAGGTTGTTTTTTTTCTTCAGCTCAGTTGATTCATAAAAGCCTTGAAGTTCTATCAGAAACAGTGTGAAGCCACTCCATCTGGACTCAAGATGACAACTGGATGCTACTGAGTGTGCTAGCAGACAGAATAAACACTGAGACTTTCAGGTACTTCAGGGGGCAGCCCAAATCTGCTCCTACACCAAGGTGACCTCAGCCCCATGTCAGTGCCACCCCTTTTTCTTTTCTATATACAGATGAACTTTTGAGATGGCTTATTAAAGTCTTTCTCTCAGTTCACTGACATCTTTTTTTTTCTTTGTTTATTTACACTGAGATCTTTGTAAAGCAATTGTATGTAACAAACCCATCTCTGCTCTCTAGCGTGGTGCAAACAGGCTGCATCACACCATACCTTCTAGTTTCATTTCCTGAGCCGGCTCTTAGTCCTTTTGGAGACCTTGCTTTTGAAGATCCTGTCACTAATTTTTGGCTCATGCCTATTTAATACCCTAGGAAAGTTTCTGTGTCCCAGGCTGCAGTGCTTCCATATAAAGGCGATTATTAGCAAGTATCAGTCAACTCTTTTATGAAGTGGTAAATCAGGCTATAGCCACCTTCCACAAAGAAGATCGATTCTTCCCCCCAGCCCACGAGAGAGATCTATAAAGAACAGAGTCATAAGGAGAACAGATGCATAGGGCATGGCGCCACCTGTCAGCTGGAAGCAGTGTTAGTGATCTTGTATCATTTTCACAAGAATTCAGAATCCTGCTGTCTTCCAGGGGAAATGTTAGAGACAGAACAGGGGCTTCTGTTCTGCCTGCTATGGGAATGAACAAAGGAACCTGTGAGAACAAGTTAGGAAGAAAGGATCATGTGGAAACAGGTTTGGTAAACATCTTAACCACGAATCTAGGCCCTGGTGAATATCCCGACACGGCATTGGACTTGTAGATAATCCTGAAACATGTTGACCCACAGTCACCGCCTGAGATAAATGGGAAAGGAATGATGAATGGGATTCAAGGACAAACTGAGCAACTAATTGGAAAGTTGCTAGATAAGCTGCAGAGCGGCAATATCCTTAAGGTGTCCTCACAGAGAGACGGGGGTCACTTCATTCCTTTTGGTACGATCTTACGTTTTAATTAAACTGGGGCTTACTTTTCGATATTGTGTGCGTATGTGAAAACCTGGCTTATTTCGGGCCCATTATAAAGCACACGGACTTGGAGCTTTCCAGTTCTGCCAAGGATGACCACCTGGCATTGAACTGCAGTTAGAAAGCGAAAGTAAACAAAATGCTGCGCATTTAGGTAAACCATACTGTTGTTATTCAGCTCCAGCTACTCTTCCATTTGCACCTATTGGGTAAGGAAACGTTTTGTTTTCCTATTATTATTACTATTCTCTTTATTCTGCGAAGGAGTCCTGGGGGCCTAATGGTTACCTGTTGGGCTGCTAACCCTAAGGTTAACAATTCTACACCACGAGCTGCCGGACAGGAAAGGAAAGGGCTTTCTACACAGTCTCAGACACTTTTCCACTCCCCCCCTCCCACCAATTCATCTAGGAGTTCAACAATGGTGTCAAAATATTAATATATGCGTCCGCAGCCCAGGCGACCTACAGCACAAAGGCAAGCCTCGGGGAGCCTTGCCGATCTCCGCCGAGCCTCGGCGTCCCGGCCGGCCGCAGCTTCGGGAGGCGCCGCGCCCCGCCCGCCCCGGCGGACCACGTGAGGCCCGCGTCACGTGACGGGCCGGGCGCCGCTCCGGCGGCGGGTGGGAACGGGCCGGGGCCCAGAGCTGCGGCCTGCTGCTGCCGCCGACTGCGCTCCGGCATGCTGGGGGCGGCCCGGCGCCGCGGAGCAGCGAGCTCGGCGCCCACCTGAGGTAACGCCGCCCTTCCCGCGGGACCGTGTCCGTCCCGCCCGGCCGGGGGCCCGGGGAGCGGGTGTGGCGCCGGCGGGCGGCCGCGACAGGTGTGTGCGGCTCGGTGGGCGCCTCTGCCCCGCCGCAGACCCCGCCGGCGCCGCTCCCTCCCCCCCTTCCCCCCCCTCCCCCGGGCCTCGGGCGGAGCCGGCGGGGCGGGGGGCGGGGGGAGGGGCAGCCCCACTTGGGGTCCTGCCCTCTCAGCCCTGCGAGCTTGCGGGCGCTGCCCTTCGCCCTTGGCCCGAGGCTTCAGATCAATGCCACGAACGCTGGCGCTCTGGAGTCTGTGCGAAACTGGCCGCCGGACGTTCTGCAAGCGGCGGAAAAGCGAGTGGCATCTTGGAAGCTGTCAAAGCGAAAGTGCTCTAGGTGGCTGTTTTGTCTTTTAACTGCTGAGTTGGTGTACATTTCAAATTCCGATTTCATGTGAAGCAATGTGGGCTTCTGTTAACCAAGGTGATATTTTTCGTAGGAAATTTATTAGAGAAAGTAATGGTTGCTTATATTATTCATTTTTCGGTTCCTGTATATTTTTTAATGTAACGGAACCATTGTTCTTTAAGCTAAAGCTCATTTGGAAGCCTTCGGTTTGTTAGGTTTAAAAGTGATAAAAGGTAAAAGACAATCTTTATATGCCTCTCCTGGTGCCACTCCCAGAACCTGCCAGAAGATCATAGGTTGAGAAAGTCTGTTGAATTGGAGAAATATTTTGTTTATTAGTGTGATAGAATGGGGACGAATAATCTCCTGCATCTGTAGAGTTCCCTGTTATTTCCCCCTTTATTTTGTGCATGACATCACGCAGAATTAATATATCCTTCCCTTATACATGAAAAGGGCTCCAAGTTTCCCATAGAAACTTTCTTTTTCTACCTTTTTCTTGGCTCACACTCCCAGGAGGAAGAATATTTATAATAATGAGGTCTCCTCCCTCCAACTTCAATTCAATTCTGAAGAGGAATGAAAAAATTTTTCAAGGTGTATTTGAGGTCCTGAAACATATAACTTGAGAGAGAATATGATGAAAAGTCATTAGGTTCATGGACTGTTTTGAAGTCTTTTAGATCTTTTTGTTTATTAGATCTTTTTGTGTGTGTTTGGCATCACTGCCTATTAGGCTTTTTTTTTTTTGTGGGCATCACTGCCCCCCTGGTGGAAATAGGAGGGCCAACCTTGCCCTCGAGAGCTGCTGCTGGATTTGAACCGCCAACCCAGTGGGCCGCAATCCCGTACACAACCACTACGCCACCGGGGCTCAGCCCGCCTATTAGATCTTGAAACACAGAAACAACAGTGTTTTGGATTTGGGGAGAATTATGTTTAGGAGCAAAAGGAGATCCTGATATACATATGAATAAAAACGGTAATCAAACCCAAACTCACTGCTGTTGAATCAACGTAAGATAGGCTTGAAGTGCCGCTGTCAGTTTCTGAGACTATGACTCTTTTCAGACGGAGAAAGCCTCATCTTTATCCCACCTGAAGGTGAAAAATAAATGAATATGAGGTAGTAGTGTGTAAACTGACAAGTTATAAGGACTTTTTTTTTTTTTAATTTGAGAGATCCATAATGAGGTTGTACGGGAAAACTAGACTTGATAGAGAATTTTTTCTTTTTTAAAAAATCGTTTTATTGGGGGCTCATACAACTCATCACCATCCATCCATTCATCCATCTATTCATCCATCCATCAATCCATCCATTGTGTCAAGCACATTTGTGCATTTGTTGCCATTATCATTCTCAAACATTTCCTTTCTGCTTGAGCCCTTGGTATCAGCTCCTCATTCCCCCCGCCCCCATTAACCCTTGATAGTAATTATTAATTTTCATGTCGTACACTGACGGATGTCTCCTTTCACCCACTTTTCCTGCTGTCCGTCCCCCAGGGAGGGGGTTATATGCAGATCCTGTGATCAGTTCTCCCTTCCTCTTCCACTTTCCCTTCCTGGTATTGCTACTCTCATTATTGGTCCGGAGGGGTTTATCTGTCCTGGATTCCCTGTGTTTCCAGCTCTTATCTGTACCAGTGTACATCCTGTGGCCTAGTGTGATTTGTATGATGTAATTGGGATCATGATAGTGGGGGTGGTGTGGGGAGGAAGCATTAAACAAGTAGAGAAAAGTTGTATGTTTCATCATTGCTATGCTGTACCCTGACTGGCTTATCTCTGCCCTGCAACCCTTCTGTAAAGGGGTGTCCAATTGCTTACAGATGGGATTTGTGTCTCCACTCCACACTCCCCCCTCATTCACAACGATAGGATTTTTTGTTCTTTGATTGCTGATACCTGATCCCATCGACCCCTCGTGATCACACAGGCTGGTATGCCTCTTTCACGTGGGGTTTGTTGCTTCTGAGATAGACGACCGCTTGCTTATCTTCAAGCCTTAAAAATTAAAAAAAATAATTTTATTAGGGACTCTTACAGCTATTATAACGTTCAATACATCATCTGTATCAAACTCGTTTGCACACATATTACCACATTCATTTCCAAACATTTTCCACTTGAGTCCTTGGTATAAGCTCCTCTTTCCTCGTCCCCCTTTGTGGCAGTCATGTGCTTATGTTAATTTTATAATTGAAATGTAGGGGTGGAGTCTGGCCTGTTAATCAGGAGAAAGTCATTGAGTAGCCCATCTGGCCTCTGTGTGGGCATGGCTTTCACCTGAGACTCCAGGGAAATCTCGCGATATTTCCCTCGTGAAGATGAGAAGCTATCTTCCCCAGTTGTTGGGAGTTAGTTTCAGAGACGCTTAATCATGTAAGAGACAAGATGCAGCCTCGGAGAATTTGGAGGAGCCAGCAAAGAGACCACATGGCTTTGCCCTGATGAAGACAGACCTCTGAATCTGGAGTGGCATGCTGTTGATGGACCTGAGCCCTGGAAGCGAGGAGCCATGGGTAGACCCCTGTCAGCGCCAGAATTCTGCACCCACTGACCTGTGACTTCCTGAGTTGGAAGCAGACTTTATAGACTGACTTCGGGCATATGGGTTAATATTGGACTTATGACTTTGCACTGGACTGGATTGGGATGCCTTCTTAGTGTCACATTTCTTTTGAATATAAACCCTTTCCTTATACCTATATGCGTGTCTCTGAAATTTGTTCCTCTAGTCTATCCGGACTAACACCATATGGTACCTCAGGAGTGGGGTACTAGAGGAACAGATCATAAGATGGAAAGTAGAAGCTTGTTTGACTTGTGCTTCGACCTCCAAGCAACACTACCTGTGGGACACCTGATCGTGGACTGTGTTGCTGTGAGTTGAGGCACAGGACGAACGAGGCAGCTCTCTGGTCCGAAGATCTGGAAGCAAGAGAGAGGGCGGGTCTTGCCGAGCCCTTCCCATCTCTGCCCTCCAATTCATCCCGCGTGTTCATTGGCCGTGCCGTCACAACAGACCCACCAATCTTCTGTGGCCATGTTGGCATAACAAACCTACCCATCA